>WEIT01013463.1:3462-13972 GCA_013389985.1 Dryoscopus gambensis | reverse complement strand
CCGCCGCCGCCGGAGACCCGGGGCCGCGCCCGCCGCCGCGGCTGGAAGCTCTCGTTGGGCGGGATGCGGAGAGCCGGGGGTCGGGAGGTGGGGATGGGACCCTGGGGAGTCACAGAATTTTAGGGTTGGAAGGGAGCTCTGGAGATGATCCATCCCATCCCCCCCAGCCCAGGCAGGGTCATCTGGGGCGGGTGACACAGAAGCGCGTCCAGGCGGGTTTTGAATGTCTCCAGGGAGAGAAACACCACGACCTCCCTGGGAAGGGAAGGTGCTTCGTTTTGGGCGGCCCGGGATGTGCGCTCGTGCGGGCAGCATGCGGTGTTCCCGCAGGGAAGGTGATAGCTTTGGGAGGGCGATTCCCGCTGCCGGGAGCGGCAAGAGTCACCCGGCGCTGTCAGGTGAGGGTTGAACCCGCACACCGGGGTTCAGAGTTACGTGTGTGTTGTTGTTGCCTCTCCGTGCTTTTACCGGAGGCATCCTTGCCTTTCCAGTTCCGGGCTGAGCTCTTGCATTATCCTGTGGAAGATCGCGGTGCCTTATTCTTGAAACCCTTTCTCTGAGTCTGTCCAGAGTAGTGTTAAATTAAACGAAATAAATCCTCTTATTTTCTCATTGATTATGCCTTTGACAGTGTTTTTTATAGTGATTACCTCAACTGTACTTTGTTCCAGCATCTCCTGTTTACTTTGTTTTCAAACTTCCTTAAGAGATGACATTTGCCAGAATGCAAATATTAGTAGAATATATTTCTGTATGGTAAGTTCCAACCTTCTTAAACTTTGGCCCTCTTTGAACAGGTGATTCACTGTTTGAGAACTGATAGCCAGCTTGAACAGCAAACTGCAAGTATTGTAAATGGAGCAGCCAGAGTTTGGTGTATTACTATAGTACAGTTCTTGTAGAGTATTCAGATAGTCTGCTTAGAAAAAAGAAATCATCTTGGAGTTCTGGCTTGTCTCACAGTTTGATGAAGAGAGGGAGCCCAGGTGTCTCTATCTACACAATCAGTTGTAAATTTGGTGCTGATGTTTGTGTTACTGTGTTCGAGCAGTCCTGAAGCAGATTTAGTTCGTATCATCACATTTTTGGATTTTGGAGACAAAAGCGAATCTAAAAAGTGCTTGGAAACACGGTGTGCTTACATTTAGCAAAATTTAAAACAAAAAAAGCTCCTGGCCATGTGGGTTTCATCAGGTGAGCTGTGTGCCTTGTGAACTGTCTCCAGACAGCTTTGCTTTTGCTCCTTGGACAGCTGAGTTTCTTCTGGCAGAAGGTTTTAGTTGTATAGCTGGGATTCCTGCTAGGGAAACAGTTTTGGTTTCTTGGTTGGAGTGTCTTGAGGGCCGATAATCTGTTCCTGCCTCCAGGTAATTTGTTAGTGGAAGAGGTTCTCAGCTTAATGATCAGTAGGTGGTCAGGTTGATTTTTTTGTTGCTGTGTTCTTAGTCTGCTGTTTCAACAGAAGTTGATTTTATGAAAAAGTTCAAGCACCTATTCCATATTAATGAAGGACCATCATGTTCAACTATCTTGCTGGAATAATATATTTGTTCTGTAAATCTCTGACAACTTCTATATTCCTCTTTGGTGTGGTTAGGAGAAAAATGGAGCTTTTTTTTGTCTTACTCTTCAAAAGGGATTGCTCTTTCAAGCAGTGTCTGAACTGGTCTCAGAGTTTGCACTGGAATATCCCCCCCAAACATTTCACATCTTAAAAGAGAGGGGTTCACATTGTGTGTTCAGCCTGCTCACTTGCTGCTTTTGGTTAGGAGCCAGTGGATTAATTTAAATGCTGAGGGATGCAGTTTCCTAGTTTCTCCAGTTTGCTGTCCTAATACAAATTCACATTAGAGAGTTTGAAAACCTCTGTCTGCAGGATGGCATTGGGACCTGTTTTAATTTCAGTAGTTGTGTCACAGTTGTAATTAGAAAGTCTTGAAGTCTGTTGGTTCCTGCATCATTGGTAGACTATACAAGTTGTGATTTATTTAACTTTTTACTCTAAAGAAAGTCAGCACCTTTGTTCACTTAAGCAGTTAGGAAACTTCAAATAGGAAATGGACGGATCTGTGTTATAAATGTTGGCTTTTTAAATTTAGTTGTTTTGAAATGTAACTTTCAAAGGACTTAGTTCTAGTAGGAGGGACATTTTTCCTTACAGGTGAAACTGGTGGTCAACAGATGATCACATGGAACCCCAAAAGGCAGGGAAAAAAACGCTAGACAAAACAACTGCTCAAAGAACACTTCGGGCTGTTTGGACTCTCTTTTTTGGTGACCTGGTCTTTATTTTATTTCTGGGTAGATGTTGCCTCTTTGTTTGAAACTAAGCTTAAAATAGGAATTTTTAAAATCTTTCATCATGCATTTTTCAAGCTCACCTGAGGAAGTTGGTTCAGTGGGGAAGTACTGATTGGTAAAAGTCTAGTGGTGGGAGAAAGAATTGATTTGACACTTCCAACTGGAAGATTTTACTCTGTATATTAAAAATGTGATTGTGTATTAGGAGATGTAGAAAAATGCAGAAGCTTGAGTAGGGATTTGTTAGCCAGTGCCTTTTCAATAAAGGGGATGTGATGCTCGTTGGGAATGCGGGGTCACAGTTATCAGCATTTGAGGCTTTCTGAGGTTGGAACAGACACAGCTCTGACAGACCTGAGCCAACAAGATTGTTCCAAGTTTCGAAAGAGCAGGATGGCTGCATGGCTTTAGGGAAATACTTTCGACGGAGGTATGGCTTAGGAATGTAGTGCTCTAAAAATAATAGGCATCTGTGCCGTTTGGAGCTTTGGCTGTGCGTGACAAATGACTCCTGTTGTCCTGAATTCGCAGAGATCTTCTTAATGCTTCAGTTAATCCCTTTGTGTGGAGAATCATAATATAAAAAAATACGTTCAAAACTTGGAGTGCTTTGTAGTGTGACACTATCCAGAGCTGAGTAAGTGGGGTAGATTCAGCAGCTCGTAGGATACCAGTACTGTCTGAAGTGAGACTGGCTGTGACAGCTTTTTGAAGAGTAACCTGTATGAATTATTCTGGCATCTGCTTTTGCCTGCCATAAGCTGCACTTCCAAAGTGTTAGTTGTGAGTTTAATAAAGAAGTCATGTGTACTGTAATTTTGTCTTTCTATCCCAGAAAGTTCACTGCCATATCCTGACCTACGTAGCTTCTGTTAACTCTGATACTTGGGTTTACAGCTGTGAGTAAAAGGAAGATGGGGCTAAGTGCATGTGCACTTCAGGATCCTTAGTTGTTACTCTGTGAGTATCCTGCATCAGGAAATGCCTTGTGTCAAAGCAGTTTAGCAGCAAGATGTGCTGGTTTTGATGGCAGACCTCTGACTCTGAAATCCACCATGAGAGTGTACCCTGAAAATTGTAAAGGTCAGATTGGGTCAGTGGCACAGCCAGGAATGAGGCCTGTACAAGGCACAAGTACAGTGGAAAGGGATACTGGTTTTTATTCCCACCTATTAATGTGTAGATTCATGTGAATTTTGATAAGAGAAAATATTTCTAGATTGGGTTTGCATTTTCAGCCTTGCCTGGGTTTGAAGGTGTGCTTGTTGAAAGCTGTTGATGCAGGAGGAGCACTGAAAAACACAGTGCTGGACTGGCCCTGTGATAACATCTCCAGGGTTTATTGTGTGCTCCTGCTGCACCGGTGAGAGCTGTGCAAATCACATTAGGGATCCCAGGAGTGGAGGTTTTGCTCATTCAATGTTTACTTGCCTCACTGTTGACTTCTGGCTTAAACTTGGAGCTTGAATCTGTTAATAGCAGAAAGGTGTGAGTGGTAGAGGTGGGGTGTGAGGGGTTTGTGTTCCAGCGTGATGTGCCTCTTCCCACTGAAATCCTCTTCTCAGCACAGTGCCCTAATGAGCTGGAGAGGACTGCAAGTCTAACTTGCTTGTAGTGGGGCTCACAATTTTATCTGTTGATTCTCCTCTTGTGTACTTAAATCCCTTCAGAAGGTTGATACTAAAATAAACACTGTGCGTGTGCATTTTATAGCAGGAAGAAATGAAATTATTTGGGCACTGTTATAGCCAGAACTGTTGTTCCAGGCATCTGATTTCAGAATGGAAAGTATGTTCCTAGGTATGGAGTATCTTGTTTGGAAGTGTCTTTGCTCTGTGATTAAGGTTGGGACAAAAGCTGCACTGGAACTCTTGGACTCCTAAAAATGAAAATTGAATGTGCCCAGCTTATAGCCTGCTCAAGTTGAAGGTGGTGTGTGTGAGAGCAGGGGCTCTGGTGTCTTATGCAAAACTAGCACTTGGCTCAATCAATTATTGAATATTTACCTTCTAAAATTATTTGAAAATCAGTGAACTGCTTTCATGCAGTATCTTCTAAAAGATTTGTCCTAGAAACTTCAAGTTTGTTTGTTTGTTATGCAAATGGTGTACTAAAGTGGCCTCTACCCCATCATGAGGTTGCTGTGTTGATGTAGAAGACCCAGCCTATTGCCTGAAATGTGCCTCCCTTGAGCACTTACTTTGAACTTTTTCTGAAATGTCTTTCTCTAGCCTGCTGTTAGTTCTTTTTCACTCCGATGTTCTTATTGTGAGTCTTGTACAGAAGTAGTTTTTTTCTTGTCTTTAGTTTTCATTACTGATCCAGCTTTTGGGACATTCTTTGCCTCTTTCAAGGGGAGGACGCGCAGTGTCTTTTCAAGTTAACTCGTGAGGTACTACAGCCCTCTGCCTGGAGAGGGTGTTATTTTGGTGCATGGAAGATTTTAACTAAGAACAGGGTAACCTAGAGCTGTAAATCGAAAAACTTCCTTGTAATTCTTGGTGGAAGTACAGAGCTGGTGTAACAGACAGGCTCATCCCAAAGCTTGGGTGAACTTTTGCTTGGGTGAGTGAAAACGTTGATCTGAATGACAAACTGGATTGGAGTATTAGTAAAAGGTTCCAACAGTTCAAAAATTAGCTCAGCTGCACAAAGGAATGACACTGACCTGGCTTGGCTTGGTTTTGAAATGGCAATCAAGATACTGCTGAAATCTCTTATAGATGAGAAGCCTGTTAAAAAGACATTATACAGTGTGTGGGAGTCAGGTGATAGTAGCTTTACAGTGATCTAGGGTGAAATTCATGCTGTTAAACTTAGGTAACATTCTCCTCCTTGGCACTGTTAAGCTGTGTTGCACTTAGGGTGGGTTTTTAGCATGAGGAGTTGGTGCAGAGCAGCTGCTGGTTCTGAGACTGCTGTTGCTGTGCCTGTGTAGACAAGCTTATGAATTTAAGCAGTGAAGGAAGTATTAAAAGGTGTGTAAGTCAGCTGTCACTACAGATTCTAAAAGCTTTAAAGTTTACTCACAGCGCATGGCTGTTCTGTTTTCCTGTAGTCTTTGTGGTTGGTATCAGGTTTTATGGTGAGTTTTTTCTGGAGTGTGTGCTCTTCCGCAAACTCTTGCATCAGAGAAAATAACTAGAGTTTGAGAATGCAGGGAGCTTCTCATAAGCTGCAATCTTCATTCAATATTGCAGAAGTCTGTTTCCAGGAAACACTAGGAACTGCCTGTTTAAACCTTTGAGTGCTTCCAGAGGGACACCTTTTAGGGAATGTGACTTCTGCCCTGCTTTAAGTGCCTGAAATAGGGCACCTGGATACTCGTTTGAAGAAAGAAGAGGTTTGTGTTTAGTGTTAACACTGGAACATGCATTTAGTGTAGGTTGTTGTCTATTATGGTCACAGAGTCCTGTGAGGGTGCTGTTATCTCAGCAGCCTTTTCCAGGAGAGGATGGGAGGAACGCGGGGAGCACTTTAAGCGAGGAATGAAGGTGGTTTCTGTTGTTTAACTTGGGACAACAGTGGACAGTCCCGAACAAGCAGTATGTTCTCCCTCTGTCTTCTTGGATTTGATATCTGAGCATACCTTGGCTCAAAGCTGACTTTTTCCCCCCTCCCTCAGGACTTACTGGAATGTATCCACGATCTCCAGAGCAGAGCAGAGGGTGCAGATTCCCATGTGACTGAGGGGAGCATGCAGGACTACCCCTTCAGGCAGTAAATCAGTTAAATCTGATAAAGTATCTGGTGCTCCTGGAACCTCCTTTTGCAGTCTTTGCATGCTAATGGCATTTAAAATGCTGAAAGCCCTATTTTAAATCAATGGTTGGAATCTCGTTGTCTGAAGCTATGAAATTCAGTATTGTCAGAAGTATCTTTGTGTTTGGCTCCTCTGAATAAGTGAAATAACTGTTGGGGAGCACATTCTTTGTGAAGTGTGGGCAAGCTATTAAAAACTTGCAAAAAAAGCTCAAATTTCAGATGTGTTGCGTTTGGGTTTTTTAAGCATGTGAATCAAGTTAGTGGTAGGAAATGAGGTGATACCAGTGCCTGGCTGGCAGCATCCTTGCTTAGTCTAGATCTGTAGTTTTAGTTTTCAGCATTTTTCTCCCTTAAAAGTCCATCATAACTTTTAAAATTACCTTAGTTAACACATGCTGCTCTTCTATGGTAATAAATGGCTCCTAAATGAATGGTGGTTTTTGCTTTGTTTTGTTTGTTGATTCTCAACAAACATGATGATTCAAACATGATTCTCATGTTTGTTTGGGTTTCTAAATTTTTTTTTAACTTGTATTGAAGACGATTAATGGTTCTTCTTTGCACTTATCAAGATGTATTTCCATTTCACTTGCAGAAATAAATGTGTTGTCTGGGGAGGTTGTGCTGCAGCAGTTCAGTGTTTTGCAAGTGGCTTTCCTCCTGTGACTGGTTGAAATAATGTCCTGGTCTTCATTTTCCGTGACATTTACTTTGTTCCACAGGCTCTTTTAAATACAAGTCTCCCTGGCTCAACTGTTAGGAGAGAAAGATTGATTCCATTAAGTTGCTGGGGAGGGAGGGGAGGATTCCCTGCTTTTGCTGTTTTTCCTGTGTTGCCGGTGGCTGCAGGGCAGGTTCCTGCTGACTGGAGAGTTTGGTTGTGCATCTGCTGAGCTGCTCATTCCTGCAGAGCCTTGTCTCTTTGACAGCTAGCTGGTGCAAGCAGTCACAGACCTGTAGGACTTGTTCAAGGCAAAAGGTATTTTGCTGCCTTCCTTGCCCTTTCACAGTTTTTATTATTTTAACCTCATTAATCTAAAGTCAGTTACTCCGTAATGAAGAAGGTGATCTTCAACAAACAGGCGCCTCTTCCCCACTCCCAGAGCAGCTGCTCTGCTGGCTCTCCACCCCTGGCCCAAACCTCTCCTCTTGCACAGGCCTATCTGAACTGATCCGTGAATATTTTGAGTAGGGAGTTGTCACGTGGCAGGCACGGGTGACATCTCCATTCTCCCTCTGAGCTGTTGGGCACTGGCACACCCGCACCTGTCGGTAATACAACCCTGTGAGATGTCAGTGTTACCCTGCAGGGAGACTGTTCCCCGTGCCTGCCGGGAGGGCTTGCAATTGGTACACTGGTGATAAATTCCTTTTATTCTCCTTTGCTTCAAATTCCTCTGTCTTGCAGGTATCAAATGTAAACTGTTCTGAACTGCTTCACTCTCCAGTGTCCAGAAATAGGTCTTGTTTGGGGAAAATTTATGAAATTAATAATTTAGAGGACAGATGTGTTTGAACTGAAGCTGTGTGTCAGTGCTGTATGAAGCCTTTGGAAAAGAAAGGCTAAGCTGTTTCTGTCTGGGAAGACCAAATGGTGTAAAAACTCCTCTTACCCTCATACTTTGGATTTTTTTTTTTAACTATAAGTTGTATGATTAATTTTTCTTACCAGTTGTTTGTTTTCTACTTGATTTTTATGCCTGTCAGAACAGGTATCCATAGCTTCACTATCTCTGATAGTTTTCTGCAGCTTCCTTCACAATTACTTGAAGAGTTTCAGCCAAATCAGAAGTGGATGGTCCTTCACATGAAACCTACACTGCAATTTCAAAACCACCCGTACTTTTCAATTTCAGTGCGTTCCTTTCCAAAAGTAGAGCAGCCGTCAGCAGACCATGGCCAATTTGTGTAGCAATGAGTGTAGTGAACCATTCAGATAGGGGTGAGCAGCATTTCTGCTCCAGTGGGCAACCACAGTATGAGCCTGCCCTGAGAAAAGTAAAGATTCCCCCACCCACCCCTGCTCCTTTGTCTGAGCTTGTAGCATTTGCTTTTGGGTTTGTGCACATTAAGCTGGAAAGTTTGTGGTGTATTAGAGAAAATAGCTTTTAAACTGCATTAATGATAGGACAAAGAGTCATGCTCAAGTTCCTTTGTTCTTGATGAGCTTTAATAGCAGGTGGTGTTTTTAGTCATACTTACAAAAATGGAACTATTGAAAACTTCTGCATCCACGTAAGTCACTGACTGTGGGTTGCATGTTACAATCTCTTCATTAGGAGATCTACCTTGTACCTGAGACAGTATCTCTAGTGACTGATCTGCAGCACTATTTGGGAATTAAGTCTGCTTGGTTCTGAGTCAGCATTAAAATAATACTCCTCGGTCACAAGAAAGGGAAAGATAGATTAGCAGATGCAGAAGCTGCTGTACTTTCACTGGATGTACACTGCAAGTTCATTAAACTCAAGAGGAATTTTGCTCTCTGTAAATTAACACTTAGATTCTCACTTTTGTTGATACTTTTTTTAATGGTTTACGGAGGCGCTGTGCCAGTTGGCAATTTATTTTCATTATGGGCTCTATCCTTCCAGCTAAAGACGCTTGTTGAGTTAATATGCAAAATGTTAAAAGTCAGAAGAAAAAAAATACTGCTGGTGGTCTTGATAAGGTTATTAATTTGACTTCTCCCAGACTGGCCGGTCTCGCATGGCCTGGCCTTCTGTGGGTTTGTGTTCTTAGTGCTCTGTCAGAGTTTGCTGGCAGTAGTTGAGTAATACATCCTGCAAGCTGCATGCTCTACTGCAGGAGGGATCAGGTTTTCCTGTGGCTGCATGCACACACATAAAATGAGTTCTCAGTCCCCTCCTTAGCTTGGAGGGCTTTTGGGAGACTTGAGGCATCATGTTGGAGTTGGGGAGTAGACCTAGAAGAATTTCGGAAAGTAAGCAGATAAGACATTGGACACAGATTGTCAGAGTAGCTTAAATGTGAGCTGCCAAACTGCATTCTTCTAAAAGCTGTGTTGGTGCCCTAATAAAGCCAGATTTCTTGCATGAGATGTCTCAGTATATTAAGACAAGAAATATGTGCCTCCTGTGCTTTTTCTGCTAAAGCAGTTATTAATGCATTTGTGAGGCTGGACCTTATGTTTTAAATTGGTGATTCACAGCCATTGAAATCTTTTCCTTTTCGGCACTGAAGGAGTTACTGTTGTTCTGTACAGCTCACCCCAGATGCCCCCCAGAGTGCAAGCAATGTAGGAAACAAATGTGTGTGCCTGTGGAATGAAGGGGTGGGATGAGCTACGGTATGCTCTATAATTTTTTGATGTTTCTGGTGTATTTTTATGAAGAATCAGGGAGTCCTTACATCTGTAAGGAGAGACCAGAGGTGCTGGAATTAAGAGCATGAGTATTTTATCATGAAATGATTGAAACTTGTTTTCAGAAATAGAAACGACTTGAAGTATTTGTGTAATTAATTTTCCCAAGTGAGCTCTAGGTAGTAAGATCGTAGAAGTCTGCTAACATTTTATTCATGCTCTGAAGTGAGCATCTTGTGCCTAGGGTAGGACAGAGGTTTGATGGAAAACTCAATACAAGCAAGTAACTTCGCGATGGGGTGGGAATTTAGGATGTGTGAGAAGCGTATGCCTGATTCTCAACTGAGATATGAGACTTTGTACCTGCTACAATATGTGGTTATCATACCTTTTATTCAGTTCTTTATTTTCCAGTAACTGCATCTGCCTGACTTGAAGGGTTTCATTTAGTACAGAGGAAAGGTGCTACCTCAGAGATAAATTACTGTGGTGCTTTGGGGCTGAGACAGAGGTAGAGCACCTTATTTGCTTATTTCTATAATAGTATGTCAGATCCCACAAGTTCCTTGTCCACTGTCTCTTCTGTGGTGAGAGTCCTGCATTTAGAGTGGCTGATGCCTGCTGACAGTCCCTGCATACACACACGTGTGTGTATGTGTGTCTCTATATATATGCGTGAAACTTAAAAAAAATTTAGTACTTGTCTCTGGTCTATTGTTGCATGGGTTCCTTCTTGGTGGAGGAGTTTACACTGCATAGACTTCCAAATAAAGTTGATATTCAAGTTTTTAAGAGAGCTGGTAATTCAAATTCCAAACAATAGTGATCCCAGTTGTGTAAGTGAATCATTACCTACTAATAATCTTACTGATATGATTAATGTTAAGGCTGTTTTATTTCTAAAAACTATTTTCAGAAGGTTGCTGCATCCAGATTTTTCCATGCTATAGACATCTCTCTCCTCTGCAGAGAATGTGGCTCTTTTTTTCAGGGTACAGGGTGATGTTTGTGTGGGTTCATTCTGATCACCTGTCTGTAAACAGTATTTCACGAATGGAAAATGTTTGTGTTTTAAGTGGTGGATAACTGGTGTTCCAGAATTGTTGAAGACTCCATAAA
>WEIT01013461.1:0-30461 GCA_013389985.1 Dryoscopus gambensis | reverse complement strand
CTAGTCAGTTTTTTGAATGTATATTTATGCTATTAATTGCTCATTATTATGTGAAAAAGAGAGCCAAGCTAATTCTATTTTATACAGTATTACACACATTTAACACAGATACACAATTTCTTTGGAAAGCTCTGTTCTTTGGATACTTCCTTGCATTCAAGAGCAAAGAAGTACTTTATCATTTGAACAGCACTGCCACTGTGTATGACTTTTCACAACAGACACAGATTCTTACCTCACAGGTAAAATAAAGAATTTATTTCACACCACCAGGATGCAATGCAATTTTTTTTTATTTAATTTTTTCTTATTTATCAGCATCTACATCACCAAAAGCATTAAAACCTAAAATAAAGCAACCCAGCATAAAAAAGTTAAATAAAGTTAATAATCACTAAGACTACAATCATGCTTGCAACCCAAACATGCCCAGGGCATGAGCTTGAGCACTGTTGTACAATTGCCCTTACCCTTAAACCTATGGTCTGATATGATTTTGGCCTGTGACTGTTAGAAGCCTCAATAAAACAGTGCTCAACCATGATTATGGGAACAGCACAAGGATGAGATTATTCCTAGCTTGGTATATGCCACCCCATTTTGGATGGAAGACTTTAACCTTCTAGAGGCAAACTGTGTCAGGTGGACTTGTGGCCAAAACCCAGACACCAGGCTTGATTTATTTATGAGGAGAAATGAAGCCTTGCAGCCTTGTTAACCTCTCCTTCCTTTAGCTGCCTGTTGACTGTGTAATCCAAGTGAGTCATCTGGCTTCTCTCTGCTGTCCTTGGAAAGGGATGGACATTTAATATGGTGAGTCATCCCACACATCTTACATATATCTGCAGGCACCTACCTCTTTGATTATGGACAAAATTTGATAGCTGCAGCTTCTCAATTTTGGTTGCCTAAAGCAAACCTTCCAATCAGAAAGTCCAAGAGGTGCTAAGACATACTGCATACTGTAAATTTACATGAAAATACTTAAAGGAATTAACATATTTTTATTTGTGAAAAATTCTCTTTACCTGTGGCCATTTGAAACATTCAAAACAGCTCAGATTACAGCAGACACCTCTTGGAAGTAAGATTATTGTGAACTGGTACTTTACTGAGTTTTTCCAAAGTGCAACACAAATGACTCACATTTATTCCAGAGGTAAGTTGGATCACTAGGCTCCATCTCACTTCTTATGGAAAGATTTTGGTAAGAGTTTTTACGTGCAAAAACGCAGGAAGTTAGATCTCTAACAATTCTAATACAGAAAATCTTTTCTGACTGCCTTCGGCAAGGGGTGAATATGGCCCTCAATTTAAACAAAGAAAGCTCTGTACAGCTTTTAGATCCAGACACCGTTGTTTTTGCATCTTTTTAATATGCCACTGATGAAGCAGAGAGGAACATGGAACTCCAAGCTAAAAAAGCTGAAATGCATGTTTTGCGGGACAACAACCTAGAACCTGCATGCAATACTCACATATTTAACACCCATGCCATGCTTTACACATTCACAAATATATTTATTCCACCCAGAGCCAAAGGGACCATGTGAAGGAGAGTTGACTGAAACATGAGATTTGAGACCACGTTTTGCGGTGTTGTATATCTCTTGAAGTATGAATTTCCAGAAAAAACAGTAAATCTTTGCAAAGACATGCCATGCTACCACACTGACCACCTCCCATCCAGCAAACATATTAAAGGTAGATTTCTACTAAGTGCAAAAATGTAGAAGATTTATAAAATGAGAAAGTTCCACAGCCTCCTTCAAAGAAACTGCATGGTCCAATAAATGATTCTTTGGCAGCTTAGGATAAAGAAAACTGCACAGCAGAGTAGCTGCAAAATAAATGGCTATAAGTAAACAACAAAGCTCAAATCCCACTGTGTAATTTCTTACCACATGAACAGTTAATAGAAAATACTGGGTCTGCTGAATGGCTGAATTTTATAATTACTATTACATATTTGACCTCCTTTTCATAGGTTTCCTGCAGACATTAATTATTGAAGCTTTGATATTAAAAAACAACAACAAAAAAGGTTTACTTAATACCCCTGCTTTCCTGCTCGATATTGGCTAAAACACAAAGGACAGGTCTGACAGCCATGCTAACACAAACCCTGCCAAAATTAGGAAGCATGAAGGCATGAGGTGTTATTGATTAAATCATAACCGGAAAATGGTCAAGCCCAGGCACTGTCAGATTGTGGAGAGAGACACAGCCGACAGTCTCCAGCGTGCTCACTCCAGGCGTGTACAGGAGAGTATTTTAGCTAACCTTGAACTCCACAAGCCGCTCAGGAAGGTCAAGAAATTCTGTCAAAAAATGGTGCTGAAGCTGAAGCTGCAACTACATATCAAGCAGCTGCTTCAAGCTGTGGGATGGTGAATACAACCACTCAACCTTTTCTATGCAAAACTATGATGGAGAATCTAAAGACACACTCAATATAGATAGATGGAAGAAGTGGTGGGAAAATAAATTCAGATATTAAGAACATTAATTCTCCCAAAATTGGCCCAAATTTTTGAAATTCTTCTAGTGTGCTACCTGCTAGCTTTTATTCAAATACAAGTAAGCAGCAGCTGATGTTTCTGTTGCAATTTTATGAAAGTGGAAATTGCAATTCTGGGTAACATGGTATATTGCACATTTCATCCAAGTTATTTTTTTATGGTTTAAAGTCCACTAATACTAATGTTTGATGAAAAACTCATCAGCAAAGAGGCATAATAAAAACAGAAAAAAAAATACCCCCAAAAAATCCCCCTCAAACCAGTTAGCAACATATAAATCTGTTTTTTAATCTTCCATTGAAACAAAAACGGCTTCCAAACACACAAAAAGGGAGGCCTTTAAATTAAATTCACTAGATGAAGGATATGCAAATTACCTGAAGAAGCGGAGCCCTATAATGTTCTCAAAATTCTGCAATAGCCTATTTAATTAGTATTTTAATTTATCAGAATAATTCTTTGCACTTGACAATTTATGCAGTATTCCATATAATTAAGCACGTAGCTACAGTGGAATAATTTTGCCTACTCTCTGTATACCAGTTATTTTAACCTGAAAGAATCTGTGGAAGTCTCTTCTGTGATCTAAATTACAATAGGGA
The DNA here is from genome assembly GCA_013389985.1 of Dryoscopus gambensis. Taxonomy (NCBI): domain Eukaryota; kingdom Metazoa; phylum Chordata; class Aves; order Passeriformes; family Malaconotidae; genus Dryoscopus; species Dryoscopus gambensis. The sequence goes on along the minus strand of WEIT01013461.1, from coordinate 27,337 downwards.
CAACTTAATGGCTTTGCTCTATTAGAGAGCATGATGAGAGCATTGCTGAGTGTTTAAGGGTAGGGATTGTCACTGCTCAGTCTTCACTAACCTGAGGGAGGTCTGATGTGTTTTCTGAGGGCAAACGTTTATTTCCTTTAGCAAAGTCATCTGTCAGTGGCCCAGTCAGGAATTGGAGTGTGTAGGTTTGGCAGGTTTAACCTCAGAGTCCATCAGTTATTAGAAGAAGCAAGTTATGGAGGGCTCTGAGCAGACCTCCAGTCTCATTACAGCACTTCTGGAAGAAGGTTTTCTGTCAAGCACAACTGCACCCTCCGGCTCACTCATGGGAGCACACACTGGCACGAGCTAGGGAAAGGGAACTCGGGTTTCAGCAGGAAGCCTCCCTAGTTTGTCTCCCATGCTGCTGCAGGATTTACCTGCCCCAAAGAAGAAACCACCCTCAGATATGAAAAGTGTTTGTGGGAAGATGGTGTCACTCACAAGGAAACCTTGATTTCTGCTGTGTATCTGACTTAGAGTGTGCGTTGTATTTAATTAAATGTAGGAAAAAAGTACTTACAGGCATATGATTCCCCTGACCTCTATTATCTGCCCATTTTAGAAAGAGCCAATTCATGCTCTAGACTTGCTAACTATATTGACTGGACCTTCAGTCAATAAACTGAGGGCAACTAATTCAGATTTACTGTAGGCTGTCAGATGAATTCTACAACCACTGTTTTCTTCCCATCAGCTTGTTGCAAAGCTCCTTTTCAAATTTAGAAGAATTTCATTTATTTTCCTCTCTGAGGAAAGGAAAGAGAAAAGGAGGAAGGGAATTCCACAGAGATGGTGTTTATTACAGTTTTTAGCTGTTTAAGACAAGCTCTAAGACAAGCAGATGTTACATTTATTTACATCAAGTTAGACTTTTCTTTCTCCTCCCCTACAAAGGACCCCTTCAATATTTGGAAATCCCCTTCATAGCATGGTTCAGAAAGAGTGCCTTTCTCTTTGGCAGGGCCATGCACTGTGCCACACATATACACAGCAAGTCAAAAGCACAACATGGAGCATTCCAAATGCATCAGCTCAGAACAAATATCAAGTGGCGAGCTTGATCTGGCTCAAGTGGCCAGATAAAGTGAGAAGAAGGGTGCCTGTACTAAATTTTACAATGCAATTAGTGAGGAACAAGTACACAAGCTGCAGGCAGAAGGTATTTTGTCCTCCAATCTTTACAGGGTGATGGCACAAGATAGCTGCTTCACGTGTAATTTCTATTTAACTGGCAGCCAGGCCTGGAATGGAAATGGTGGCAGAAAAGCCAAAGCCGCATCGCTGTGCTAGAAACAGCCTGCTAAACACTATGTCATATTCAATTTTCAAGTCATTTTTCAAATGATTTTAATTAGATATTGTTTCAATCTCCTGTGCATTAATTTAATTTCAGATATCAACGTTTCAGCTTTCAATCTGTTCAGATGCAGTACCTTGCTGCCTGGAGTAATTTAAAATATTGTTTGCATCTCCAGCAATTTTGAGAGCACACATCCTTTACAACCTGCTGTAGCAAATAAAACCAGCAGATGGAAATTCAGACCGTGCTCACCACTCCCTGTGCACCTTTGCATTCTCACAGATTTTGGTATGAGGCAGCTAAATCTCCATGCTCACAATCAAGGAATTTTCCACCTCTGTTTGTCTTTAGCTCTGTTCAAAAAATACACACAAAATCCCTTTGTCAGGGAAATAGCAACACTGCATCTTTCCGTAAGAGGGAAATTGGGCTGTACTTGGATAGCTGTCAAGAGCTGTATAATTTTTAAACTTATTTACTGAAACAATGTAACTTTTCCCACTCTAAACCCTCTACCTCTCACACCCATGCCCAGGTAACATTCAAGGATAGAGCAGTAATGACTTCATACAGCAGGACCTCAGGAACCTCTCTCTTTGCATAGATTAGGGACATATTTTAAACACATTCTGTCTGCATGACTGTTTGCACTGACTTATTTCCACTTATTCAGTTATTACTGCTCAATTGTATGTCTTCCTTTAACTTTCCTTTAAAATGAGCACACTGCTGTTCTAAAATCTGACATTTAAGTTGTAGTAAAGGAGTTTGGGATAAATGAAGTGACATTTTTTTATTTCTCTGGAGCTTTTTTGCTTCATGGTGGGATCCATCTCTACAAACTTTGCTGTCTCAACTATGAAATCAGTCAAATTCCCTGCCTTGTCGAGATAAGTAAGCAGATATCACCAGAGATTTACTTATCCCATCCTGAGATCGGTATAATTTATTTATGCTATATATATAAATATAGGCCTGGAAAGACTTGCTGCATAAACCAATCCTATTTTTTTTTCACAGGCATTCTCTTGTAAGAAATACATGTACACAACCTCCAAAATACTTCAGCAGTAAAACTTTTCAATAGAAAATGCCATGGCTACAGAGAGGGATTTTTGAGTTGTGGTGTGAGAATGATTCTGTTTCTGAAGTATGAACAAACCCAGTTCACATGAATTAGGGCTGTAGAAATGAAAAACCTTTATCTATCCTAAATACTTCTTTTTGGCAGAGCTTCAGGAACCCATTATCAAAAATATTCTCTTAAACAATATAAGCAGATTGGTGTCCATCAAAAGAAGAGTTTTGAGGAATAACAAAAATAACCATGCTCTGGATATATATATTTTGTTGTAAGTTGTATATATGTATACATGCATGTATATATGTGTATGTATGTATATCTATGTTGTTATATGATTTAAATGCCTTAGGAACACAAACTATATTTCAATGAATGCTTAACAGAGACAATTTTTAGCACTATTGACCATTTTAACAGTGACGATTCAGTGCTGCACATTACTTGAGAGAGCACAGTGCATGTATGTGTAACAACTGGCTTGCATACTTAAAACACTTATCCATTATTTATAGCAAAAGTTATACCAATTCAGCCAGTGTTAGCAGAAAATGAAAAAAAGAAGTGCCATTTCACTTTTCACATCAGAATTTGTTCACATAAGTATTCCCTGACAAATTTCAGCTCGGAACAGAAAATTCAGATGAAACAACCTGCAGGATGCTGAGCTGAAACTGGAGCACAGCAGAGTCAGGCAGGCCAAGGTGCCGTGGCTACCAGTGCAGTGCTTCTCTGCAGAGTTATTTCTGGGATGATTGCTAATGTTGAGATCAACATTAACTGTCCTTTTTTAAAGTCCCCCTTATCTTAACATCAAAGCTCACCATCATATGTCCAACCTTAACATCTTAAAATCAGAAAGCGAGATTCGTGGCCCCAAGGGTGGGTGGGCAAGAAAGGCCACCTGGACCTTTCTCAGCCCTTCCCATGCAGATCACTTTTGACCTCCTCACCTTTACTACACTGTGAAAAGCAACAGTCCGTAAGACAAGCTTAAGGCTACAGCTTCTTTCCTTTTAAACAGACAAGTTTTTGGAATAACAGTATAAAAGAATAGGTTTTCTGACTTGTTTTATTTATAGTCAAGAATTCAACAGATTGCTTTCATTTTCTTGGGCTGAAAATACTACCAAAAAAAATCAGATAATAGCAGTAACTCAGCTTTTCAAGAGTATCTAATATTCTAGTTTTGTATCTGCTTTCTCCTTCTATTTGAGAGTCTCTCCCTCCGTATAACTCATTTTGATCTCTCAGGATATCCATTGCGTCTTCTAATTGTGTTTAATTATTTTTAAATAAGCAGAAAGAACCACCGAAACATGCAGAGGTTGTTACTTATGGTTGTAGCTTTGTAGAAATTCAGGAAACTCTGTTATCTGGAACTTAACCGACCTTCTGTGGTTTCTTTAGAATAGACGATGTGTTACTGGGGCAAGGGAAAGGACTAAACCATCTCTCTTCTTCTTCTCTTCTTCTCGAGTTTCCATTATTTTTTAACACAAAGAAATCGAAGGACTCAGGAAAAGAAATCCAAGAATAGTTGTTGCACTTTTAAAGAAGCAATCTACTCCTCCTTAGGGTATCCCTGGAAAGTACACTGACCCTCTTTCATATTATAATACATAATATTTTAAAATACCCACATTAGCATCTAATTATAAATCCTCAACTTTGCTATGCTCTACTTTTTTAGCATTCTCCTCCTTGCCCCATTTTGAGTCTCAGCCTGAAACAGTATGAAATGTAGGAATTATTCTTCCACTGATTTAAAATCTGTCAAAATCTTTGGATGGACACTGTAGTGTATTTGCACTGGTTTATGAAAAATTTAACGGACACTACCACTAATTCTCAGAATGCCAAATTTTATTTTTAATAAATACACATTCAAGAACTGTCATTTTTTTCCCAGTCATTTCCTCAGTTAATAAAACAGCACCCTGTAGGTTCATTTCTTTAATGATCCAAAACACAACTTCGAGACACATTATTTGTTATTCATCTACGACTACACTTAATGTCATCCTCGTGGCACAAATGTAACAAGACTGAGTCGCAAAAACATTAGCAATATTTCAACTGACTGGCTCACTAAATCATGAATAGCACAGCTAATGCACAAGGTCATTCACTAACAAAATCTATTTGCTGTGCCTCAGAATAAAATGAAAATATTTATTACCAAGGATGCCACTAGTAACGAGAGTCACAATAAAGCTTTCAGGTGAGAGTGAATAGGGACAGTGTTAACTTGCGCATCATTTCTCACAGAAGTTTTTCATAATTCTACTTTAATGAAAATCCTGAAGGCTACTTGACTACCTTTAAAATAATTTCTTGAAAATCAGCAAGAATGGAAGAACCCTTATATTTCAGAAATACAGACCAAATGTTTTTTGAAGTCTATAAACGTTAATCATGTAATAAAAAACCATTATGTTTATCCTTGGATGGGTGAAGTGCAAAATAAGGAAGATAAATGCTTGCCTACAGAGATAACTGTGTCCTAAGTGCATTTACAGGATTTGAATGCACCTGTATCTGCAGGTATGCATATTTGATGGGAATGAGGAGGAGGATATAACAGGAAAGATCTGAGTGTGTGAAAGAATGGTTCCTCTGCAGTACTCAAAGTATTTTGATTATTACGACCTTGCCTACAAATGCTTTTCATGGCCAGAATCACTGTGCCAAAGGCACTGTGCAAACATCCTCCTAAAAGGTGGTTCCTGTGCAAAAGAGCTTATATCTACCAAATAAGTGAAGACAGTAATTGGCTACAGAAGGGTAGAGATAACAAGGAATGGATATTAGGCAAGAGAACAGCAGAATGCCAAAGCTGCATCCATCCACACATTCTTTCTCTTAATTTTTGGCACGGGAAGTGATGCGTTCAGCTAAGCCTTGTAAATCCTTTAAAAGCTGCAGCACTCACCGTTTCACTGTTAGGGGCAGAAGAGACTTATTGGCACGGGTTTAAAATAAGGAGAAATGGCAGGAAAGGGCACTCTGATCAGCTCTCCCAGAAGTGCTGCAAGCAAAGGCAAAGCTTTCCCTTTCTTTAAATGGTGTGATGGAGAGGTCTCTCCTTTGTGGTAGGTTTAACCAAGTGCTCATTGGCATGAGTTTCTGCTGCCACCATCCCCCCTCTAACAATGTTATGGAGACATTTTTTAGGACATCCCTTCAAGGTGTAGAAAAGGCTACCTGGGCTGTGCCACTGCCCGTGGTGCCAGTTCCATCTGAGCAGGTTATAAATCCAATTATAAACCTCTCATTGGGCAAAATGCTGTTTTGTGTCCCAGATCTTTGTGTGCTTTGCATGAGAATCCTACATCCCCAAAGAAAAGCATTTCTTCATGCTGTGTTTTTAAAAAGAAATCATAAGCAACTGCAGAAATATTCGAACTAAAAAAGACAGATGAGTTGACAGTGAGAGGCTGTGGACTAATGCTGTGATTTAGGAGTCTGCCCCACTGGTAAAAGTGTTCACTGTCCATCAAAATGCCAGCTACACCCTCTTGTGAGTAGCCCCTTATCCTTTGTATTTTCAAAATGTGCATCATTAGCAAGAAATCTGCTATTTAAACTAGTTGAGCCTACTTGGTAAATGTTGACTGACATGGTTTAGAGAGTGACCACAGGAGCAATTCCACCAGCAGATACATGACAGCAGTAACCTCTCTCAAGGGTAAGATAACCTCTTTCATTGGCACTGATACATTCAAAAGAGGACATTGGCCCACAGCCTTTATAAGGCTGTCAGACTTGTATGGATTATGCAATTTAACACATAGGAATCATTACTGCATACAGTTTTCGAGAAATGTAAATGAAATGCCTATCTGCTTTATGCATACATGGGCACAGGTCACTATTAGAGTGCCAGCAATTTCAAGCAATTTCTGAATGCTATTTTCGGAAAAAATTAGCACAATAGAGACCTTCTGGGGTGCAAATCTGTAGGAGACTTAAAAGCTTAGTGAAACATTTTCTGACTTCTGTCTGACTGCTGTGTTTGTCAGGCAGACACTCTCCTACCCAGACAGGCTGTAAAGTATTCCTAAGACTGAATAAAGCCATGCTCTCCACTCCCTGACACTGTGGCCATAACACGGGTTTGTTTTCAGGGTTTCCCCTTCAGGGAAATATATGGAAACTAGCTTTAAAAGAAATATTTGGTACTGAAAAAGAAAGGTGGCTATTGCAAGGGCAGTATAGATAATGACTTCCTCAGGAAGTGATTTTGTGAGAAAGCAGTTTGCATATTTCCTGAGCCTCTTGCTTTTGTAGACTGCTGGATCCGTGACTGATTTCTAAAGGAGAGGATGCAGTTGTGAAGGTATTTTAAAATTCCTTTATATATCTATATCTATCTATCTATCTATCTATCTATCTATCTATCTATCTATCTATCTATCTACCTGTATTACACACCAGAGCCTTTATAAATAACTACAATAATCTACACATACACACGTAACATGCATGTCTTAATATAAGATGCCTACATACAGCTTATTCCAGACTTTACTCTTCAAAAAGGAATACAGAACAGCAGTATAAACATAAATTAAGTATGAGGTATACATCTCCGCCAATCAAGATTAATGTATATTATTATCCCTTGACCCCTTCTTAATGTTCCACTTTACCATGTTTCTAAAATATTTATACCATACAGGGTGTTAAATTATAGCAATTAAGACCATAGTATGGTTTTATTAATATTTCATCAAGAATGTTTCATAATTTGAATTTCCCTGGTGCCCTTCTGTTGCTTTGCTGAACACTGGGGATGAAGGGCATTTCTGTCTTGTTCTTCTTCATCTCTGCAGAACTTTACCAGCATTTTGCTCTGTGTAGCCAGAAGCAGAGTTTTGCAGCTGCTGCCTTTTTACCTGGTGACTGACTCATGTAACATTTTCAGGTTCATTATGGCCAGTTCTGGGTCTCCAACAAAATAAAGACATAGGCAAACAGAGGTGGTCCAGAGAAGGGCCACTAAAGGGACTGGAACATGAATTCAAGGAGTAGCTGAGACTGATGGGTTTGTTCAGCCAGGGGAAGAGAAGTCTAAACAGTAATTTAACTGCTGCTGGCTGCTGCTTGGGCAGGATTATAAAAAAGATGGAGCCAGAATTTTGCAGGGACTCACACCAAAAGGACTTAAGGTAAACTTCTAAAAAAGAAATTCTGGTTGGACAGAAGGAAAAAACGATTTTCCTAATAAGTGATGACTAAACACTGGGACAGGCTGCCATGAGGGGCATTGATATTTTCACAATTCAAGTGGAGCAGGGCCTCAAGAAGACAAATGTCAGATTTGGCACTGCTTTAGACTGTTGGACTCAATGACCTCCAGAGGTCCTTTCTGACTTCAATTTTTCTGTGATTATAAACATAACACCAATAAAGACAATGATTCTTCACAAGAAACTGTATGGTTTCATCCAACATTTCTGAAGTACTGACAAACCCTTCCTTGAAACAGGTACTACATGTTTTTATGAGGAAAGGCTGCTGTCCTCAAAAGTACCATCATCTGTCAGACCTGGGATCAGCAAAGCATTTTTATTTCTGGATCAGTTTGTTCTTATTCAGCCAAGCACTTTAAGACATGTTCAGCTGATGAATCACAACCCAAAAGCACTGGAGTGAAGAAGAGAAAGTGAAAAATTTGGGAAAATTCAAAACCAACTAATATCTGGGGCGTGCAAATCTTCATGGTTGTCACAGCAGACCTGAACTAGGTTATGACAGCAAAACTGGAGACATTGCAAGGATTAAAAATTGGAGCATTATGTGAATAGTGAAAAAAATAAAAGGAACATTGTTTTAGAGGAAAGGAAGGTCTCTTTTTGAAGCAGTGTGATGTCACTGGATAAATGGCAGGTGGTTAAAGGACACCAGTGAGTGTCTGCCAAAGCATGAGGCGGACAGGGACCAAGTGAGAGGAGAGAGAGAGAGACGGACCCATGGAAACACAGTGGGATGGGTGTAGGGGTTTCCCAGCCTATTCTTAGGCTGCAGCCCCGCATTGCCGGCCAAAGCCTGGCCAGACAGTGGGTGGATTTCCCCGCCTCAGCTGCATTGGTTCTGTGTTACAACTCCGCCTCCCAAACCCCCTCATTGGATTGTATCCCAGTTGTGTCCTCCCCTCTCCCTGTCCATCATTGGTTCCCCTTATGTTATCACCCCCCTTGAAAAACGGGCTGCCCGCCCATCTCAGAGGTAGTCTAGTTCCTGATTTCTTCAGATAAACAGCTTCTTGAACTGAGTCCTTTCCGCCTCCTTTGTTCTTGGGGAACGCTTTTGCCTTAAAATCAGGCTACCTAGCCGAGCCGCCTGAAGAAGGAAAAAAGCGCATCTCTCTCACCCGGCTCCGTGATTCTCCCCTGCGTTTCCTCTGCTGCCGGCTGAGCGGCGAGGACGCTTTGGAGACGCCACCGCGCTGCCTCTGGCTTGTGAGCTCGGCCAGGGAAAAACCCGGAAAGCGTTCAGATGGGGGTAAAGAAAAACCAACTCAGGACTTCAGATTAGGTTTGGCTACTCCCTACATTTTATGATCTGTAATTCAAAGGTGGTTTCCCAATGCAGTTTTAGATATCTGAAAATTAGGCACTTAGTCAAAGTTTCTTTTATGGCTGATAGAGAGAGGCACTTCCAGAGAGCTCTTCATCCTCTCTGAGAAAGACATAATTCACATACAAATATAATGTCACCATCCATTTGATGTGCAGCCACGATACCCCAAACGCAGTTGAGGGTTGAAGCAAAGACTCCAGGAACTGATTTTCATGACACAGAAGTAGGTAGGTAGGAAGTGGGATACCAAATTAATGAGTAGAAAATCAACATGGAAAGAAGGGGAAGTCTCTGCTAACCACAGGCTTAGTCACCCAGACTATAACAAAAATGGTAACATTTTAGAGTGATGTTTTTCTATGATTCTGAAAGTGCAGTTTCAAATGCAAAAGTAATTTTGGATTTTCTCCTAAAAATAAATCAGTATTTTTTCCTCCATTCATATTTTTAAAAAATTTTATACGATCTAGAATAGGACATGATAGTGAGTAATACTAACATAGAGTGGTAAAACTGACCTAGAAAAATTGAAAGTGAGAGAATAGAAGACTTAAAATAACAGTTGTAAAATATTTCAATAATTTTAAAATATTGAGTATGGTTTTTACTAAGTACAGCCTACAGCATCTTATTTTTGTTTTCTGAACAAATAAATTGCTTTTTTGTACTGCCATTATGTTAAATGATACTTTAATACATGAATTGTTTCATTTAGTACTCACAGCTTGTTTTCAATCTAATTGAATATTAAAGTTTTTTGTATTTCCACTTGGGTTAAAAAAAAAAAAGGCAGAATTATGTGCCTTGCAAGAATCAATTTTGATTGATAAGATGTACAAAAAACTTTCTACCCCATAAAATTTGCTGAACATACAAAGTTGACAAATTATCAGGAGGAACAAATTCCTCCAGGGTTTTCCTGAAAGGATTCGGTTGTTGTGGGAATTCATATAAATGGAGGCCCCAGCAAAAGAGCAGTTCTCTATATTACATTGTCACATAGCAGGAAGGCTGGATGCTCCTTCAGGTAACATTATGCCAAATATAAAAAATGAGCAATTTCGAGCAATTAGTTGCACCAAAGGTTGAATGAGAAGCTGAATGTCCTGCTGGCTTACAAGTGGGGCTAGGAAGGAGAAAGGAGGGCTGTTTTTCAGGTGTAGGACGGGTAAGGAGATGAAGGCAAGATAATTAACAGGTTGCTCCACCTCTTGTTTTTGATGGTTAACTTAATTAGATGTTTTGTAATTTTATATCTGAGTAATTCCTTAGGTCAAATTAGAAACACAAATCCTACAAAAACTCATCTTTAATGGATAAAAACACCAAAGTCCTGTAAAAACAGATAAATGTAGGATGGAATTATATGTAAGGTGTGTGTTTTGTGTGTATTATGTATGGTGCTGCAATAGGACTTGCATATATTTGAATATTCATTAGATCTTCAATATCTTGTGAAACAAAATGCAATAAAGGAAGAGAGAGAAACAGAGATAACAGGGAGAAGATGCATCTCTTTCATTTCCCTAATTTCACAATGTATAATGATCTACCCATCTATTTTTTTATTTAAAAATATCAACAAGATGTTTGGTATTATAAATTACATTAAATAATAAACATTAATAATGCATTATATTCTTGAATCAATTACAATCTTTAAATTAAATCCAAATATATTAATACTTAAATAATAATTAATATAAAATTAACTTTTAAATATAGCACTGTATCACTTGGTGGGAATTATATTAGTAGTTAGAATATTTTAAGGACATAAGCCTATCTAAATCAAATTACAGGCACTGCTGACAATTCATTAAAAGGAATCAGAATATACCATCTATTTGGTAATTGCAACATAGAAATATAATTCCATTATTATATAGATCATACTACAGCATCTACCTCATTCTTTTAAACTGCCACACTGTTACTTGTGCAATTTTACTTTGTACCTAATATACACTGTGCCACACTTTAAAATTATTTCAACAGCAGTAGTGCTAAAGGAAAACAGCCATTTTATAAAGCCTAATGCATCTGAAGGGGAAAGCACTCAGAGTATCTAAATATGTTTTCTATGCACAGTTTGAACTCCAGTTGTTCAAAGTGAAGTGTTGCCTTTGGTGTGGAACACAAAGTACTTGGGAGAGAAGAGCAGAGTGGCATCAAAGGAGGCCCCACCATCTGATGCCACAGAATGCATGTATTGATTTCATATTTTGAAAAGGCTTCCTTTACCTTGAATACTTAGCAGATCCAATGAAAGCCTGAACTGACCCCAATGAATTTAAATCCTGCTCTAACTCAAATGTAGTGTTTGAGAAGGACATACAAGTTATTCTATTATTAGGCTTGTTATCAGCAAGCACAGTAGTAATTCAGAGACAAATATATGACACATTGGGCTTTTGGAACAGAGAGATCACAAAAACTACAAATGTTACTTGCATTTACAATTGTCAGTAGACTGTGAAAAAGAAACTTCTACTTCAAAATATCTTTTATAAGGTAGGCAGAGGTTTCTTCTTTAACATCAAGTTTAAAATACTTAAATAGCCTATTTTTCTGACCAGTTAATATTATACAACATGTTTTCAGCCTTCAACAAGTGACAAAGCAATGAAATTGACTTTTGGATTTGACTTTGGCATTACCTATTTTTCACACTTGCAGATTTTAATTTTATACACAGTTTAGTTTAGGTATTATTTAATATTGATTTTCAAAAGGACCATGATAATTGTTTTACTTCTAGCAGAATCAAGAGATTCTTGTCATATTCTAGATGCTGATGCCATTTTAAACCTGGGTGCTAGATAACAGCACATGTGAAGATGCTCCTACTATGGGAGGGAACATTGCACTATGTTGAACAAATTTATTTTGGAGAACCAGAGAAAGTGATTTTATGAAAAGTGAAAAATAAGTAAGTATATAACTATTTTTTACTTCCATTATTAGGTTTCGCTTCAAATTTATTTTAAAATACCTGTTGCTAATGAGCACAAATCTTGCCGCTTTTCACATAATCAGCATCTGACCCACAGTCAAGCTCCATGGCACAGTCTAGAGCACATACTTGAGGGCCTAAGATGTTGCTAATAAAAATTGCAGCTGGTACTCCTCTCACAGAAATTACTGCTCTAGAGCAGAGTCCATGTTTGTGTCTGGGCTGCCAAGGTGGAACGCTGCATCTTGGCATGCTCTACCCTCCCCGGGCCTGGCAGTGACAAGGGACATCTGGACACATGCCCCAGTCTGTTGAGCTGCCATGACAATGATAGCCCTTGGCAAAATGAACGAGTAGGAGCCATACATAACATTTCCCACTTTGCAGCTAAAGCTATCAGAGCATGTCTGCCTCAGTCCCATAGCTGAAGCCGTCCCTGTGCTTCACTGCATCTAAATAAAGCCTAGTTAATCTCACTTTATTAAGAATTCCACTCTGAAAAAAACATATTTTCCTTACTGAGCTTGCATTTTTTCCCCTGTTTTGCAGTTTTGTTTGAGTACTCATGAACCAAGCACAGTGTTTGTTACTTGGCTGATGATAGCAAAGGTGTCTGAACAATTTTTTGGTTATAGTCATAGTATAAAACAGTCATAGTATAAAATATATAAATACGAATTCATACAAAATTCTTTTATGTGTTTGCAAGTTGTCTCCAGCAGCTTGATGTATGGCTTTGTCAGACGTAATCTGAAGAACAGTTTTCTGTGCATAACTCTTAGGTCATAATTCAGAAGTTCACCCAGGGCTGAAACTTGGAGTGAGCTCGTAACTGCCTCACTGATTTCACTGCCGTGCTCCATACAGGTGCTGTCAAGAGGGAACCATACCCTGTTGATTTTATAGGGTCACATTTTCATGGGCAATTGGTTTGACTCCCTCAAAATATAACTGCTGTGCATCAATTTCAGTTAGACATAAAAGTCATATCAAGCTGCTTTTGCTTTGTGATTGGAAAAAGATTGCATAATATAGAAACATCCTCTTAACACAGTAATACCTGTGTCAGTAAAAGTCTTTGTCTTCCAAATAAGACAGGAAAGTTGTGAAAGAGTGAGATAAAAATGACTTGTGTAAGTTACCAATGAGACTACTGCCAAAACCAGAACCCCTCAGAGTCCTGTCAGCTGTATTCCCAAAAATACTCACAGTATACTATACTATGAGTATAGTATACTCATAGTATACTCATACTCATACTCATAATGTGTCCACTCCAGCACAGAACCTGTAATCAAAAACTACCAGGGGTGCAGGTTAAAATGAAATAAGTGAAAGTAAAATAAAATTCTCAAGCTAAAGAAATCAGCTGGGCTAAATACTTTTTCTCTATTTTACCCTCAGCCTTTTTCCAAAGAAAGATAAGAAAATTTTATCTGGTAAAAAGAGAAACCACCTTTGGGAAAACAGCAGCAATCAGTGCACAATAAAATAAGAGATTAACAGAAAGATTCTTTATTATAAATACATCCAACAAAGTACTGGATACTTTGGGCCCATTTAAAAATGAGCTGATAAGGCAACATTATTTCTTAGACTGATAACCAGCTTATTGGATTTCAGAGAGGTCAGAGGCTTTCTTGTTTATTTAGCTGAAGTAGTCTTTTAGCTCTCTGATCTCCTCAGTCTATCGTTATTATTAGTCTTCCTTGAGTTCTGCTTTTCAAATACCTTGTCTCCAGCTCACTTTGCATTTCCTATTCAGCAATTTAACCCTACAGACAGTTTATAAAACAAGATAAAAATCCATAAATTAGGCGTCCATGGGTGCCTGTGCCCTATATCTTTGTCAAGGATGATCACAATCAAAAGCTTGTTTCTCGAGACAGCCTGTCAGCGAGCACAATTACACATTTTCAACTTGCCCTGCCATAGCACAAGGCAGGAGACTCGTGTAGCAAGGGAAATGGCTTCATATCATTCTTCACCTGTCTCCTTTCTGTCTGTTTTCTTATTTCTACTTATTTTCTTTACAGATTGTCATTAACACTTTTCTGAGAAAGTAAGACTTTATTAACTATGCAATATTATTTATTTATATTCCTACATGGACACAGTTATTTCAGAGACAGTGTAAAAACATGGAGGTTTTAACCCAGGGAGTTTGGCAGCTCTCCCATATCACCACAACAGCGTGGGGAGGCCGATGAGAGGCGCGGGTCCAAGGTGCCCCAGCTAAACTCTGAGCATCACCCCCAGTAGTGTAAACCCTTTGAAACACCCGACATCCTCAGGACCCTTCATCTCTAGAACTGAAGGGACAATCCTCACACCATAGCGTAAAGCCAAAATTTTGCCAGGGACTTCACTGAAATCAAAACCTACAAAACCTAATTGTATGGGGTTATTTTTTCTTTTCTTTTTTTTTTTTTTTTTTTTTTACAGTTGAGGAAGGTACGCTAAGGACTGAGAATGTGACTTACAACTGTGATTCCTGCCCTTGGACAGTAGGAATAGTGTCTTCAGAAACATCTTTCCTGTGAGTAGTGGCAATTTTTGGATTAATGCTGTGGACTACTCATAATCTAAAACAGGATGATGAGTTTTATTACAACGAACTCCAAATTGTGCTCTGTTGAGCAAGGAAAGATGACAATGATGTATTAAGAGCCTGTATACCTGTCACAGTTTTGGAACTCCACAGTTTAGTGCTCCCACTGAAACTGTGCTGCTACTTGCTCGCTCCCCCTCTTCCCTTTCCTTCCCTCTGCCCCCTGCAGTGGGATGGAGAGGAGATATGGAGGCACAAAAGATCAAGATCATGGGTTGAGATAAGTAAAAATTTACTGGAAACCACAATGACATAAGAAAAAACGAACAGTAACAGCAACAATAGGGGGGCATGTGTGTGTGTATGTACAAAAATTAAACCTGTCCTGGCCAGAACGAGGACAACACCACAGGTCATTATGATGGAGTTTAGGGGCAGGAGAGAAAACTTTTTGATTTCTGAGAGAAAATGGATACATATTCAAAAGATTCATCCTGAAGTGAGCCTTAGTACATTGTTATAAGGAAAAATAGGATGATGCTGTATTAGTTTTGTGTCTTTTCCTTTCAAGTTGCTCAAGGAACCATGAAATATTAGGAAATTCTGCCATGGTCTGAGGGCTTCCCTATGCCTCAGAGCCTCCTCCAGGATGGTTCTGTCTATGAGCACTACAAGGAGTACCCACACCACGTCATACTTTGCTCCTGTCCCTGACGTGTTTGTCTCACCGCCCTCACCTTAACATGGTCCCTGAGGAACACTCACTGGCCAGGCTTGAAAGTCTCCCATCAGAGTCACCATGCCAAGAATCTCTAGATACATCTGCATATTTAAGACCCCTTAACTTCTCTCTCTGCACGCAGCAAAGAACTCAACAGTGCAGCATGTCTCCCACCTTCATTTTCTATTTCTTTCCTAAAGGAAGGAGATCTGTTATCTCAAATATGAGCAAGTATCTAGACAGGCAGGCAGTGCACTGACACAGTGATACATCTCAGCCATGAATTCCAGTGCCATCTCCTGGATGTCACATTTTCTGCTTTTCTAGCAAATATTGCCACTTATACAGATGTTATTCCACTCATAACAGGCCTCCAGGCAGATTACAAATATTAATTAGTTCCCTTTGATTCCAAAAATTCAGGCAGTTTTTCACCTTTGTACTGATACACCCATTGAGACTGAAATGTCTGAACTTAAATTCATGGAAGCTACAGGAGATCACATCAAAAGTCTTGTTCAGGTCAAAGTAGATAACAGTCCTCTTTTATGGTTATCCACAGAGCTTGCCATTTGCTTGCAGAAGGCAGTGAGGTTGGTCAGATATGGTTAGCCCGTGATTAATTCATGCTATCTAGTCCCAGTCATCATCCTGTCCTTCATGTGCCCACTAATAGCTTCCAGGAGAACACATTCCATAATTTTCTCAGGGATCGAAGTGAAGCTTACCAGCCTCTGTTTTCCTGGGGTGTTCCTTCTTGCTTTTTCTGAAGATGTGTGCAAGACAGGCTTTTCTGCAGCCTTAAACCCCAGTTTTCACAATTTTCAAAGACAGAGTGGCCTTTCTGTGATACCAGCTACCTTTCTGAGCTTCATTGTATGCGTCTGTCTTGACCCATGGACTTTCCTGTGTCAAGATTTCTTAAGTGATCTTTGACTCAACTGTCTTCTATTTTTGCAGACTGCAGTTCCTCTCCTTAGAAACTCTATCTGCATATATTGGCTTGGGAGACCTTTTTTTTGCCGCAGGCCACAAAGACAATAATGAGTAGTTCTGCCTATTCTGCATTTACCTGTTTGCACCACCTGCCCCATTCAGAAGTGGGCCCTTGTCTTCTTAATTTTTTTTCCTGTTACTTCTAATGCAGTGGTAGAAGCTATTTTTGTTAGCCTGTCCTACTTGTGTACACCCTTTTTGCACTGGAACTCAGTCCTTACTTTCCAAGCCAGTTTCCTGGTACATCTAATTTTCCAGAGTACCAGGAAAGATCATTCTTATGCCTTCTGTCCTTAGATACCTGCCAGTGCTCCTGAGCAGTTTTTTCCTTTAGAGTTGCCTCTCACAGGATCTTGCCTACCATTTTTCTGAAAAGCCAAAGCCTGATCTCCTGAATTCTAGGACCTAGTTTTCCTTATTCCCCTCAAAATCTTGAACTCTCTTATTTCATGGTCACTATTAGCATAAGTTTAATACAATTATATATGTTGAGATGAGTGCAGAAACACGATTTTACTAATTTTATATGGATTTCCATTTTTCCTTCTAGATTCAAATTGTGTTTGAACTGGATTCAGGGAATCCTGTGCCTAGGAAGGACCATGAGGCTTAAGCATCACGTTCCCTGTGTAACTTACCTACATTGTACAAGGGTACTGGTCTGGGATAGCCTCCTGTTGCCTTAAAAACACCCTGTTTGAGAACATATTCCTTAAGTCTGACTGCACTCCCTCTTAGGTTCGATGTTCTGGCTCATTCATTGCAGTAGTCCACACCACACGGTGTCATTTACTGTTTCTGCAAGGTATTTGCCTTTAAATCATACCAGCTGCACAGCTATAAATTAATTAGATGTGAGGCAGGAGAGGATCAAACACAGTACTATCATGACTGGTGGTGCCTACATTTCAGAAAGTCTTTTTTTTCCTGGTGTGGCCGAATGCATCCAGAATTGCTCACTGTTTCACTGTTTCACAGCAATTTTCCTTGTTGCCTTTCTAAAGAGGTTTAAGTAAATTTCTGTAGTTCACCGTAGTTGAGCTATCATGGACTTTATTATCCCTAAATTAAAGTTATCTCTCGTGAGGATTTTAAGATTTTTAAGTTCAGTGTCCTCTAAATTAATCCAGGCAAATGACCCAAAGAAAGCAAAGGAAACAACATCCGAGGCCTCAGAGCTCTTGTGGTCTTACAGCATTATATCATCTCACAGCATTTCAAAGTCTTCAAACAAGTATTCAGTCCAAGTGAAAAATCACTTGGTTTTCAGGAATCAGAGCTCCAGGGTTTTTCATCTCAGCTCTTTAAATCCTTAATCTTAAAGGCTTTAGATTTGGCAATGCCTTCTCTTTTGATGGGCCTTATTACTAGAACATGCAGGGTCAGAATCTGAGATGACTTTTTCTCATTTTGAATAACTTTATCTGCTTATTTATTTATTACAACCACTAATTTTTTTTTTGGTTCTGGGGACATCAAGGAACTGCAAAAGTGTTACTCCTTTGGTCTTTCATTACTTGAAGCTGCCCAAGAGGTCATTAAAGCATTTGAAATAAATAAATGTATCATTACAGTTATTAGCATGTGATGCTGATGCTCTAGCAGTTCCCATAGCCTTTTCATCAGACAGGAATAAATACTGTGAGAACTGCTGTAAAAGGAGCTGCTCAAAAAAGACAGGTAAATGACCTTTAAGACAAGCTAACATTTTTTTTTTAATCAATTAAAGAATTAAAACCTGTAAAATAAACAGTTAGGAATTCCAATCTCTAGAATGCAAAGCTTTGAGGACAGAAAATATATGGACCTGTCCCTGTGGATCAGGCAGAAATTTGTCCCATGTTGATTTTCTGCTTTGTCTTTACTGTATAAACACCAATTCCCTTGACAGCTTGCTTCCATCCCACAGTGCCCTTGACTGATGGATCTGTTCCTGACTGGATGAGCCAGAGGAGGAAGAAGCAAAAGGCACAATTTCAAGCTGCAAATGAAGGACCATGAGGTTGGTTTGGGAAAGGAGAACCTTAGCTAGTGATCTGAACGATATGAGTAAGTATGTAGAGAAATTATACAAAGAAATCTGTAGAGATTTCTATACTGTCTCAGGGTGGAATTCAGATAAGAAGCATTGAGTTCAAGAAACAAAAAAATTTCTAAAGGTGAGATCTATCAGATTGTGGAACAGTCTCCTGCTAAAAAGTAGTGAGAGCAGAATCGTTTGAGTTATATCATTCAAGTGCTTCACACAGTATCATATTTACACTGTCATCAGAAAGCATTTCCATTAAAAAAATTGCTGCTATACATGCATGTCAAGTGCTCTACATTTAGAAAAGCAAAAGACAATATTCAGTTTTTCACTTCTCTTACGTTTCTTGTTATTATTTTCTTACTATTGAGAACAGTTTTATTGCTTTTTGTTTGTTTATTCATTTTGTTTTGTTTTTGTGAAGGTGGCAAAGAGAAGAATAGGAAAATGCAGAGTGTTTATAATGTGAAGTTTTGGAGGTGGTTTTTTTCATCCTTCAGAGAGTAAGTTCAGAATGAAATTCTCTTCAGCAATTTGAAAGTTTTGTTTTTCCTGAATGGAAGAACATCTGAAGTGCTGAGGTGTAATTTGGTGCAGAATATGCACTCTTACATTGCCAGGGATATATTTCTCAAGGACCCATTCTCCTCTTATGGCAGATAGAAGGAAACTAATGACAACAGAAATTACACATCTGCCACAGGAAACTGATGGTTGTTCTTGCCCTGATATGGCCATTTTCTACCCTGGTATTTCAAACACTCCATATCTTTTACTAATAGGATATTTCATAAACACGATTTTTACTCACCAAAAATATACAGATATGGAAACGGAGATATTTAAAATTGTTGCATATCAATGCCTAGACTTCAGTAGCATAATTCCTAAGGGAAAAAGTGCCTATATGCATATACAAAAACATACTTCATATAAAATCGGACTGAAAATCAACAGGCCTTCAAAGCACGTATCTGTTTGAACAGGGATGTATCATTCCCAGTATGCAGCCCCTGCACAGCTCAAAGGCCTTTGGTGAACCAGAAGTGTTCCAGAGACAAAAAACCCAGCGTAGCTCAGCTCCCTCTGCCAGCCTGGCTCCTGTGGCTGCTCAAGGGCCCCAGCAGCACTTTGGTGGTACCTGGTAGTCCAGATGATTTCTCATAGCAAATTTGGCAGCAGAGATATGTGAGGTATCTTTTAACAGGCTACATTTAGTAGCTGAACCACTTAACCTGGCACTTTGCCTCGGCTAATTAGTCCTGCAGAAAAGATGGGCAACTCAGTTCATAACACAACAATGTAACCAAGCTGCTTCTTGAACCCGAGCTGGCTCATGAAATGCCACCTTAGGCTTCTGTTCAGGGTGCAGCAATCTTGGGATATTACTTAGTGATGCATCCAAAGTTATCAGCTCACAGATGAGGGGGCAAACAAAATGAGCTAGTGGGAATGCACAAAAAGAAGTTAAAAACTAATTTTCTATTGTGTTTAGTCTATCAAAAATATCATTCTGTTTAAATAGATATCTCTTGAGAGGACAACCCTATTTTCAAATTTTAGGGTTATATGAAGGCAAAGTAGTGCAAGAAGTTCTATGAATACATAACATGGTCATGTAAATTATTTATCCCAGAAAATCACTAGAGCTATTTCAAAAATATCCATAGTCATATATTTCCAGGTACATGACTCTTGCCTTAGCACCATTGCTAGCTTTTCTTGGCTTATAATGCTGCATTTTCCAAATTTACACAGAAAGCTGGCCAGCAAATGGAGAAAAATATTGCCGAAATTGAATAAAAATCAGAAATGTCCTTTAGCTAATTCACTTTCTACCAATGGAATTCAATTGTATTATAAGAATATAGGTTGAACATAAATGATTTTGAAATCACAGTGAAGTAAACGATGAATACAGAACAGACAAAATATAATTTTAAAGTTAAAAAACACAGTTAGTAATGTAAATACTAACTCTAGTTCTAAAATCATAGAAGGGAAGAGGCACTAAAAGTGTACTTCTAGGACATAAACTTAGTTTTATAAAAGGCAAGCATCCTATGTGATAGTGCTGGGAGAGAAATATGGAATTGGAGATAGCTGTAAATGGTAAAGTTGTCCTGCTCTGATCTTGTGTAAGATTATTCCAGCAATTCTTTGCTTTCCTTCTGCATTTGCCATAATAACTATTTATTCCTTCAAAAAAAGTGCTGGACCTTGTAAGATTATTTGGTTTAACTTAATGTTTGATTCACAGTCATAGAAAATATCAGCTTAGAATGCTGGGTCACTCAGCAATTTGTAAGAACAAGGTGACTCTCTGCATTACAAAATTATTATTTCTTATCAGTTATTTTAGTATCTGTTCATTATATTAAAAACCCAACTACTCTGCTAATTTGTCCCCATGTTTTAGTTGCTGGATGAAACATGTCTTGCACAGATTGTCTAACACTTCCTAAATGCTTTTGTGGTTTTACTGCTGCTACTTCAACTCAAAATGCAACAAATTGCTTGGAACAGTATTTAATCTGTTCACAGTCTTTAAATCTTTGCTTCAAAGAGTGTACTAGTATCAGAAGATAAATGCTATGGATCTCTAAAGGCTCCCCCAAAGACAAGGCTTTACACCTCAAACAGTAAGGTCTCATACTTTCCCTTACTAGCACTAGCACTCATGCACTTATGAGTACCAATGCATTGTGCTTTCCAAACTCAGAAGAAGATGCAAATGCCAAAAAAACTTTGGCACATCAGAGATTAGGGCTTTTCATGGATCACCTTTGACTCGAGCTTTTGCATGAGTTATGTTTGGCGCTACCCTGGCCCTGGGCAGAGGAAGTGTGGAGTGGCAGAAGGAGAAACCTCGCAGTGATCAAGGCAAGCACACTTACGTCCTGATCACAAGTTTCCTGCCAAGGAGTGGGACATAAAGAGACCACATGTGAAAACTGGCCCTAAGTGATAATTATGGCTGACATTTTAAACTTAGTTGTTTTCTACTGTTTCATTCCTTCCTTAGAGAGAAGATATTGCCACCACTGTCTATTTCTATTGCATTCAGATCCAACGTCTGGTTGTGCCAAGTTATGCAAAGACAAAAAAAATCTCTAACGATAAAAGCTGTATCACAGATTTACAATAAATCCCAGTTCAAAAGATGGATGTTCAAGCCCACACATTATCATCCATGTAAAGATATATGTAGATCCAGAAGGAAAAGCCCCGGACACCTATCAAAAAATAAAACAGAGGTATCTACCTCTCTGTACAGACTACAAGGGTATATAAAGTGACTAACTCCGACTTCCATGTCTAACTTTTTATGTGCAGATTAGGGCAGATAAATGTGCTTCACACTGTGAAAGAAAAATGTGACTTAGAAGAATGGAGCAGAGTACAATCAAATATATGCATCATTATTTTTTATTACTATATAAGAAGAATTGTACACACCATCTATATTCATCTATCCCCAATCTGCCCACTGGTAAGTGATTTATGTTGACACATATTATGAGACAAGATTTGTAAAAGAAGGCAACAGCTTTAATTCAACAGATCATATAGTTGGGGTTTTTGCAGCTATAAGAGTGGGCCCAAGAAAAGTATTTTCATCATTAGAATCCTTCCTCCTCTCACCTCCCTAAGGATCAGAACTATAGGAATATTACCGCACAAAGATGATGTATGATGGCAGAAAAGTCATTTGTAGAAGAAAATACTGGCTAGCGGGTCAGTTCTAGGAGACCTAAGTTTCAGGTTAGCTAAGGAAAAGAGTTATTATTTTTATAAAAACCAGAAATTTATAAAATCTGAGCCATTATAAAATAACAGGTCAGGATAAACACTGATTATACACCTTGTGAGAATGATTTGCATTCTAGCACATGCACACCGTAAATTAGAGATTGCGGTGCTATCAAACACAAACTCCTAAGAGGAATCATTGCATTTTCTGGTCCTCATCAAGTATTCAATCAGTGCAGAGTTCAAACTGAGCCAAGTCTTAGTCCATTACAGAAACGGCTCAGGCATAGGTTGACCTTCTGGGAGTTGCAACTCCAGTCATCATGGCAATCTCAGCTGGAATCGGAGTTAACCAGACAAATCATAACATCCATTCTGAATAGTCATGCACCACTTCCCTATCTCTGTAATCAACAGAGCAAACCCTTCTGTATTCCTTCTTATGGGGCATGTGAAAAAAACGCACTACTGCATGCCCTTGTAACAACCTGTGTTTGTTAGAACTGCAGAGTCCAATAAGCTTCCGTGCAGATGAAAAAGCCAATAAAAATACTGATTAAAGTGAAAGAAATGGCTTTGCCAGTAAAGCACACAGGAGAACCAGCACTTCAGTCCTTGTGTGCTGATTGTCACATGTCTGATAGAATCGTGCTTCATCATCGGCTTCTTTATTGTAAAACCATAGGGAAAGGATAAGAGAAAACAGCTGGAACTTTCGTAAGAAATCTAAGAAAAACTGGAGCACAAAATCAAAAATAGTGACATTCAGAAAAAACTCTCTGAACCTGGTTTAAAGGAGAAGGTACTGGGTTGTGGAGTTTTTGGCTCCCAGTGTAAACTGAAAAGAAGAGGATAAATTCATTTGTTTTAGAACAGAAAGATGTTAGTGAAAAATGGAGATAACAATTAAAAGGTCCTTCAGCATTTCCTGGAGAAGGAGTGTATTGGGTTTGCATGGCCAGGTTTTGGTAGAGGGGGGCTACTGGCTCGCTGGAAGCTTTCCTCCGTGTCCAACAGAGTCAGTCCCTGCTGGCTCCAGGATGGACACACCACTGGCAAATGCTGGGCCAATCAGAAATTCTGGTCATACCTCTCTGATAACATATGTAAGAGGGAAAAAAATTTAATTATTGCACAGATGCTATTGCAGCCAGAGAAGAGTGGAGTGAGAATATGTGAGAGGAACAACTCTGCAGACACCAAGGTCACTGGAGAAGGAGGGGCGGGAGGTGCTCCAGGTACCAGAGCTGAGGTTCCTCTGCAGCCCGTGGTGAAGACCATGGTGAGGCATCTGTGCCCCTGCAACCCATGGAGGTCCACAGGGCTGCAGAGATCCACCTGCAGCCCATGGAGGAGACCATGGAGAGGAGGCTGAGACCCTGTTGGAGGCCTGTGCTGGAGGAGGGTCCTGGCAGGGACCTGCAGACCTGTGGAGAGAGGAGCCCATGCTGGTTTAATGGTAGGACTTGTGACCCCGTTGAGGACCTGTGCCAGAGCAGGCAATGCCTGAAGAACAGCACCCCATGGAAGAGTGACCCAGGCTGGAGCAGTTCATGGAGAACTGTCTCCTGTGGGAGGGTCCCCACACTGGAGCAGCAGCAGAAACAACATGTGATGAACTGACTGTAACCCCATGCCCCATCTCCTGAGCATTCACAGGGAGCCTGAGAATGAGGGAGGGGTGGGGGAGAACATGTTTTTAAGATTCATTTTACTTTTCATTATCCTGCTCTGATTTTGTTAGCAAAAAATTCAAGTAATATCCCTAAGCTGGGTCTGTTTTGCCTGTGATGGTATGTGGTGAGTGACCTCTCCCAGCCCTTATCTCAACTCATGGACCCTTCGTTATTTGTTCTCTCCCCTGTCCAGCTGCAGAGGGGAGGGATAGAGTGGCCAGGTGGGTGCCTGGTAAAGTCAGGAACCTGGAAGAGCAGTGACCAGTGATGGTGTGGGAATCACTTACAGGGACCAGAAGCAGCAGTGGTGGCTGTGCTCTGCTGGCTCTTGGTGGCCCATGGGACACCTCTAACACCAACACCTGACTGCCATGTACCTGTTTTTGATTGACTTGCACTAGTGGTACTGAGGAACAGCACTTTCTACACTCTCCAATAGATTATACAATTTTATGCTTCATCCCCCTACTTCACATCCCAGGGATGACATCCCCCAGAGAACACAAAAGCAGATAAATGTGAAAAAGTTACTGTATGAGGTTTGGGAGAAGAGTTTTTTTCCACTAGTGTCAAGTTAAAAGAGGTTCCAGGTGAGAGGAAGCCAGCTGCGGCTTCCAGGATAAAAAGGCAGCTATTTGAACCTAATTTGATATTTTAATTCCAGCAGGCTAAAAAGCTTTCAGTCAACTAAAGGCCAAGTAATTCTCAGCAGAAGAAAATTTTTTAAAAAACTGTACAGAGAGAAGGACGCTTTTTTAGTCCCTCTAAAGTGAAATGCTGTGAACCATACAATTCCAATTTCAACCTCCCACTTAAGTATTCATGTGGATATCCTTTGCACTGCAGTGGGAGTAAAGGCACTCCCAAAGTCACAGTAATACAGCTCTTTTTCATGGCAATATACTTCAAAGGAATAGGTTTACAGATCTACTTACAGGTGCTTAGGATCGATTTGAAAATGTGTGAGGCATCAAGGCTCATCTGACCTCACAGATTAAACATGATGTGTCATTTCTACAATAACTTGCAAAACCTTCCCATGGATGCTCTCCTCTCCGTAAATCTTGGGGTTAGCTAACCAAAGAGGGATAGGAACTTCTGTTTGCAAGTGTCTCTATAGCGTATTCGATCATCAGAGGACTCAGTCACTCTGCAAAGTCTTTCACAAAACTATTATAACAACAGCCAGTAAAGCAAAAGAAGAAGAAAAATAATAGGGAAACCTGAACTGTGGATGCACTGGGTTTTTTGGTTTTGTTTATTTGGGTTTTGTTTGTTTGTTTGTTGTTGTTGTGGGTTTTTTTAATTTTATGCAATCTGATCTATTAAAAATATATATATATGGTCTAAGAGAATGAGTTTGGGAAAGATGGATAGAATAGGGAAGAAAGGTTCAGAATCAGCAACATTGTAGTGTTATGTTCTACAGTTTATGGTGCTATTTCTCACAGGTAAGTAGAAGGTAAAAATGTTTACACAATCTTGAATTTAAAATTACTTCAAATATTTACTCTAACTGTATGAAAAGTATTACTCTGTAACTTTAATAGTCCTCTTGAAACATGTTTTTAGGCATATGAAGGAGAAGGAGCACATGGAACAGTCAAGAGGAATTCATCAAAATTAAAGCATGCATGACCAACGTCACTGCCTTCTACAATAAAATAAATGGATTTGTGTACTTGCAAAAATGTGTTTCTCACTTTTAAGTGCAGCATTATCATTAAAGAGAACACACTTAGAAATAATAGGTATCTTCAACCTGTTGGCCATGATTTACCTTTAGATTTCAGGATCCGTGAGATATTGTAGCAGGAAGCTCTGCTTCATGGCACCCATGTAGCAATCCAAATATAAGTCACCAGTATGATGCTATTGCACTAAAGTACATTTCATTCTGAAACACAAAATCCTATTTATATTTTTCCTTTAATGAAAACTAATATTAAGGAACTCTGATGGTTGGACTGGATGATCTTGAAGGTCTCTTCTAACGTCGATGATTCTATGACTATGATTCTGTGAATGCGAGTGGCTCTACTCTCCACTTAAGGCAGACCCTCCTTTTCCCTTGGCAGTGCAAAACTTTAGATGTTACCTCTCCAAATGCAATTTTGGATTGTATGAAACATACTGATAAATCATTTATAGCCTTCAAGGATTGTCACTTCATCCTAGACAAAGTATTAGTCATACATACGAGCCATTTGTGTTAGTCACCTCTTGGCTTGGCTATTTTGATTTACTGAGTCTGAAACAAAACATGGACATATGACACTGTTCTTTGACAATTAGAAAGGTATTCAACCACACATCAGCTTACATGATATTATTTTAAATACAGAGCAATTGTGGGATAAAAAAGCAGTAATTGAAGGAATAGAATGGAATCACCAAGAAATGCTAATTGTTTTGCACTATATAAGGGTGAAGAAAAGCATCCACCCTTTAAACACCTTTGTTTTCTGCAGAACAATACGGTGCAGGAGCCCCGACAGAAACACAAATGTTTAATTTGCATAAATTTTAATTTACCCAGTGTAGATGGTATTCTTTTTTAGAGACATACAAGATAGGACAAATTAAGCAAAACAATTTTTATTCTACATTTCTCAAAATTCCTCACAATTATTGGATCACGTGCTGACCTTGTAAAGACTGAAAACTGTGAAGAGTTGCTTTTCTGAAGTAACGAGAGCTACAATATTGTGAAAATTAACTGAATGGAAGGTAAAAAAAAGTAGTCTCAAACCATCAGTATGAGAATACACTCTTTCTGGTGATAAGGAAAATAAAATTTAAAGGAACAAATAACCCTTACTTCCTGTCACTATTAATGAAATTTCATTTACCTTTTCTATTTAGCAGCTATCAGTCTTCATATATCAAATTTAATTTTGCACAGTTATACATTATTTTTCAGTTGTATCAAGAAATTAACCTCATGGATTGAAAAGCCAGATGGGACCACTATGACCATCTAATCTGACCTCATAAACCGAAGAACATTTTTCTTGATTAAGTTCAAGTTGAGAGTGTGTGTGTGTGCACACATATACATATATATGCATATTTTTAAACTGAGTGTCTGCAATTATAACAACTCAAATTCTAATCTAAACCCAAGTCTGCTTAAACCACTGGATTATGGATTAGACCCTTAAGGCTGACACTACGAAAAAATAAAAATGTGTTTTCCTTTTTTTTTTTGGTTATTTGATTGCGAGATTGGAAAGATGGTGTTACTTGCCTTTTAGCATACAGTAAATGTATTTCAGTGTGAGTAAAGAATCAACATTTTAAAATTAAAATTCATCCTTACCTTTTACTTGCAGCACCTGAATAATTGTTAAAAACAACTAATTACCTGCATACCAGAAAGCACATTTAATTAGCTGCTCGTAAACAGAATACATTTCGAAAGCCCTCCAGGGGAATAGGTGCAGAAATTCCATTAACCAAAGTTGTGTGTGAATTTGAGCACTTCAAAAATATACTCTGGAGACCACTTTTATGCATATTAGTTTTTCTCTTCAAAGTACTTTCCCCTCTTCCATGTGTGCATGAATGAGAAGTTCTGTCCACCTACAGGGGTAGGGGGTTTTATGAATGGAGGAGCAGTGGGGCTTTTGCCTTTTGTAACT
>WEIT01013457.1:0-12644 GCA_013389985.1 Dryoscopus gambensis | reverse complement strand
CAGGTGATATCCCCTTGGAGGAGGATGGGTGGCGGACGAGATAAGGAAGCACTGCCCCATCTGGTTTTAGCAATTGACCCATTAACAGAAGGCACCTGCTCTCTTTCCCCCTGGAGTTACAAGAGATAAAAATATCTTCCAACCTGGTTTCAACAGATGAAATTAGAATACACATTTTTGGTTACATATTGCAACACAAGACAGGGGCTTGAAGACATTGTTTAGTGGTGAATTTCACAGTGTTGGGACAATGGTTGGACGCAATGATCTCAAGAATATTTTCATACATAAATGACTCTATCATTCTATGATTCTGTGACTTTGCTTCCAGAGCACCTATTTCTTCTAATATTAGATCTGTAAGTTGGTACTAAGGAAATGAAGGACCTTCCTTCTTATGCTCATCTAGTCTGTTTTGTAAATTCTGCATAGATACAGACACATTTCCATCTGCTTTAGGGGGTTCTGTTATCAGTCACATAAGCTCTGAGAAATATTTCTTATATTTTAGCACTAGACCTATCAGATAATTCACAGTGAATAATTTATTTGAACAAATTTAGACTTTCCTTTGTTTGTTAGTTGTCCAGGAGCTGGTTTTGATATTCTTGAATTTATTCATTATTCAAAAGCATTTGCTTGATAACTTCTATGAATAACTTAATGAGAATAGGTTTGTTTGTGGACTGTGTGACCAGTTTGACATGAGTACTGAGAGCTTGGTGCTGTTGCTCAGGTATTTTAGATACCAAGGCAATAAACATTTTCCTACTTCTTGACTGCGAGAATAAATTGAAGCTGTTGTAAGAGAATATTTACATGCAAAAGTTGGAAATTTGCTTATCATAACAAGTAGTCAGCTATAATGTGCTGCAACGGTGTACACCCCTAAAGTAAATATTTCATTTCCATTCTTCCAATACTGCAAATAGGATACTCCCTTCTAAATGGCATTTAATTTTTGCACAGTTGGGTCTAGATTAAGGAGTCTTTTTAGGTAGCCAGCCTGTATTCGCTGGATGTCTGCTCCTTAACTCCATAGCTGGAAAAAAACCAAACAAGAGTATTGCTGCTGTTAGCAAATAAGCAACTGTTCTGACAATTTTTTTAAAAATTCTTTCTTCTATCATCATTGCTGGCTTTCTGTTTCAAAATACAGCCTCAATCTTGTGTCTATGAAAAGTTAAATATTTGACAACAAAACATCTTCAGCACTGGCTTCTTATTGGAAAATTGGAACACTTTTATGTGAAATAAACAATGTAATTTTTTTAATTTATGAATTACAATATTAAAAAAGTATGCAGCAACTATTAAAAATGGATGTTCATAGGAATCTTCAGAATTCAGAGTCTGATAAAACAAATGGAATAATTCGATTATAGGATTGTTTATTTGTATTTAAAGCTGATTAAGCTGATTTCTGTTTCTTTTAGTAAAAGGTACAGAGGCTTTATCTGTAATTAGATGCATTAAATCTTTCTGAGACATTCAATACAGAAAAGTAAGCAGAAAAAGCACAGTTGTTTTATGACTTTTAATGTTGTTTAAAGCATGGTAACCATGATCTTATTTTGAATTTTTGTTCATCATGACACTTGTGTGAGATTGATGAAAGTGCATTAAGCACAATATATTTATCTCCCTTTATATTCCTTTGGAAATGTCATTTATGTACCACCAAAATGCTATGTTTTAGTTAGGCTGCTGCATATTCAATACATAACTGACAGATGATGTCTAAGCATTATGCAGGGCTATTAAAGATGACATAGAATGCACAAATATATCAGTACATGATGGAGAAAACTGGTGAAATTTTAGAAAAAATCTAATATCACTGGGTGAAAGTCACAAGTGGAGTTATGTGAATCAAAGAGACAAAATGCATCAGCAGCAAGATAAAAAGCAAAACTCTACGAGGCAGTGTATCAGGCCAAGAGTAATAAATAAAATGCGAAAAAACCCCCAAAGACAAATTCAGGAAATAAATATGGAAGAGCAGAGTATAACAGCCTACTTCATATGCTTGTGCAGGTCTGATTTAATCTGAGAGCAATAGATTTTCTTCTGTTTGAACATTCGACTGGGATCTGCGATGTAAGAATTCAGATCACTTGTGTCTGTAAGGGGCTTCTCATCTCCTATCTCCCAATAGATTTCAGTTTATCTTGAACTTCAGACCCCTAGAATTTTTCATGAAAATTGCAGAACCTTACATAACAAATTTGAATCCTTTAGTACTGTATTTTTAGTTTTTATGAAGTATATGTGTAAAACCTCTTAAAAATAATCCACAAACCCTCTTCCTCCTCCCAGGGCTTCATGAACCATGAAGTCAAAATTGTATGTCTTAATTACTAGAAGACAGATTTTTTGAAAGAGACAATTGTCCTAGCCCTTATTGTAGAGTTTGACCAAATAAGTAGAAAGAAACAAATATTAAAAGGGCTAGGGGATTACAAAAAGAGATCCAATGTCTGAATGTGACTAGAACTAGGCATAAAACATCATAAAAATTATCTAGCTGGTAGTTCATACACATTTCTACTTTCCTAGCTGACTAGAAGTTGTACAAGAGTCTGAAACATGGGAGAAAAATGTGTTTGAGGTTAAATCATTTTTCCACATTTGTATTATTGAATCTGGGTTATCTGTGTTGCAGAAAGGTGTGTCCTCACTTGTGCTCTCTGTGGGAATGAAGAAACAGTTCGCTCCAAGGACCTCTCCTGTTGATAGACATGGACATTACAACACCTGCATTGGTGCCTCCTGGTCTAGCCTGAGCCAGTAAGCTTTCCATTGCTGTGAGCTCCCTGTCCTCATTTAAATTTCATCTTTTCAAGGATTTTGCAAAGAACTTACACTGGGGACAGCATTCTGCAATAATGATGGATATGACTGAGTAGAGAGCACTATGAGAGAAGAGACGATGGTGATAAGCATTGTACTGAACCATGTGCAAGCATATACAAAGGCAACAAAAATGTTAATCTCTCAAGTAGTCTTTGTTTATATTTTAGCCAGGTTTTAGTTTAAAGGTTAACATAACTTCAAGTAATACTTGCTTGAATTTTTGTCTTGTGAACTCATCTATTTGGTTTTGCATTGACCCATTTTGTTTTGCTTTTAGCTTCATTCCTCTCTCCCTCCTCAATTTGCTCTATTTTTGTTTCTCTTGTGACATCACAGTGGCAGCACTGGAAAGCCCCACAGAGATCTTCTTGCTTCAATTCAATTTGACTCTCACGTATTGCTCTGTTTCTTCCTGAAATTGTATTGCCATTTCCAGAAATGACATGGCAATATTTCACTTGAGTCATTTGCCATTTTAAGTGGACCTTCATATATTTGCATTAATGATATGAAACCATGCTTATTGGAACTACAGTGTGGAGAAAAGTAAAATTTAATTAGTATAGCTTATTGTCTGCCGTGCACTGAATTGGCACAGAAAATAAAATTGTGGATTGCTATAGTATTTACAAAAATCCCGAGGAATCAGACCTAAACTATTGTCAAAATCTGTGCATGCTGATAAACAAACAACAAATATAAAGTTATTCTGCTTGTCTCTGAGGAGAAGATAAAGATAGTGTGGTGGGTTCACCCTGTCTGGACACCAGGTCCAAAGCTGCTCTATCACTCTTCTCTTCAGCTGGGCAGGGGAGATAAAATATAACAAAAAGCTTATGGGTCAGGATAAGGGCAGAGAGAGATAATTCACCAGTTACCAACATAGGCAAAACATATTTGACTTGGGGAAATTAGTTTAATTAATAGCCAATCAAATCAGTGTAGGGTAATGAGAAATAAAACCCAAATCTTGAAAACACTTTCCCTCTTCCCCCGCTTCCCTTCTTCCTGAGCTCGACTTCATGCCCAATTTTCCCTACATCTTTCCCCCCAGAAACAGAGGGGGTCAAGGAAACGTAGGCTGTGGTCAGTTCGTCACACATTGTTTCTACTTCTCCTTCCTCCTTAGTGGGAGGACTCGTCACACTCCTCCCTGCTCCATCATGGTGTTCCTCCCATGGGAGTCAGCCCTCCATGAACTTCTCCAATGTGAGTCCTGCCCATGGGCTGCAGTTCCTCACAAACTGCTCCAGTGCTGGGCTCCTTCCACAGGGCACAGCAGGTGGCTCCAAAATGGTCCCCAACACGGTCACAAGTCCTGCCAGCAAACCTGCTCCAGTGTGGGCTCTTTTCTTCATGGGGCCATAAGTCCTGCCAGAGCCTGCTCCAGTGCAGGCTTCCCACGGGATCCCAGCCTCCTTTGAACATCCACCTGCTCCGGTGTGGGTCCTCCAGGGGCACAGCTGCCTCACCCTGGTATCCACTATGGGCTGCAGTGCAATCTCTGCCCTGGTGCCTGAAACACTGCCTTCCCCTCCTTCCTCACTGATCTTGGCGTCTGCAGGGCTGTTTCTCTCAGATGGTCTCACTCTTCTCTGTTTGGCTGTTGTTACACAATGTTTTTCCTACTTTATAAATACATTATTTCAGAGGCAGTAGCACTGTCACTGAAGGGTATGACCTTGGCCAGTGTCAGGTCTGTCTTGGAGCCAACTGACTCTGTTGAATGTGGGAGAAACTTCTAGCAGCATCTTACAGAAGCCACCCCTGTAGCCCTTACCATGCAAAACCTTACCATATGAACCCAACACAGTTGGTGAAAGGCATAAAAAATCTGCATGCAAAGATTTCAGAACTATTTTGCAGTTTTCTCAAAACATGGTTGATTTTCTTGGTCTTTAGCAAACAACATATGAACTTTTGAAGAAGTCTGCCTAAGCTGTTTTGCAATGTTTCAAAAATTTAAAAAATTGGTGTATTGAAATAAAATATAAACAAACAGGAAACTCCATCAACTGTCTGTGATTCACATTTCTCAGCAGACAGCAGCATTGCACAACAGCTTGAGATTGGAAACAAGAAGGCTCCTACATCCAGATGAAACTTCATGGGGATTTCAGGCAGAATATAATTATTTCATATAATTATATTATATACGAACAGAATATAATTATGCAAAGCTGGAATTTTTTCAGGACACTGTGGTGAGCACCTATGCTTTGTGAAAAGCTTATGGGGATTTTTAATTACAATAAGCGGTCAGAATCTTAGTTTGATGTCTCAGCCAAGAGATGAATTGATACTGAACTACCAGACTCCCAGTACATGCCTGGGTAGTATGAAAATAACAGAACCATTAGACAGCTTGACTCACCTTGTAGTGATGGCAGAATGGGCTATATCTGAAATCTGGAACAACGATTAAAAAATACTCTTGCTCTTCAACAGAAGAACAGTGATTATAAGGGATGTAACTCTGCATTCAAGATTCTTTCATTCTGGGGAAAGATATGCATCTGCTAAACATGCAGATATGTTATCTGTTCACTTCAGAAACACTTAAACAACTGAGCATCTCTCCTTAAAAATTACCACAGAATGGAATAACTTTTAAGAAGTTATCATGCTGTGGAATGAGTCTTATGATATGAACTCATTATGAGTTGTAGAGCCTTCACTCAGCAGAGTGGATATTACACGGAATGGCTGAATACCCAAAAGTTTCTTAACTGGTTCAGTACTATCTGTGTAATCTATCTATCTTCTCATGTCACACCCAGCTCTACTGTATCTGAATATCTTCCAAGTCTCTCTGGGGCAACAATTTTTTTCATTATTTTTGGTAATGTAATATAAACTGGAGGCTAAAGTATCATTTTATTGCTACCCCTGAGATATTTTTGTCAGATGTTAATTCATAACATAGCAAAGTTCTTTCAAAAGAACAGAATCCAGAGTTGATACTTTGGGAAAATAGATTTGAAATGCTCATTAGTAGTTTTTCAACTTTTCTATATGTGTTGTGTTGGACATTTCCAAAAACACTTTAAAAGATTGCTAGGAGGCCTACTTTCAGAATTTCTAGCAAGCTTTTGTCTGTTTTTCACTTGGAGATTCTTACATCTTGACCAAGATCCTGGACTGAGAAAAGGGTACCTGATTCAAAGTTCAGACTGACACAGGTTTTATTTATTTTAAGGTCTCATATTGGTAGTATTCTTGTGAGTTTGCATTACGTTTGTAAAGTCATGGTAACTAACTCGCAGATTAAAGTACACACAGTCCTCACTGAGTGGTGCCTAGATAGGATTATGAATTGGAGTGCCTCATATATTTTTTGAAATCCTGGAAGGAGAAAGAACAAGGTAAGTAAAACTGACTGAATTACTGCCCTGATTTTTGTGTAGCTACATATGCATATAACAGGCAATAAAATGCATTTGTCCATAGGCTCTCAACATGAGGCAACCTGATTGCCAGAAACTTTAACTCATGCAAAAATATGATCCATATACAAAAAGTCAACTTAACTTTAGCAGAGCTGCTACTGGCTTCACTGTAATTAAGTGCTAATCGTAGGGGTGTGCTGTTTTGCAAGGCAGTAAACCGGTTTCCTGAGCGGATAAACTTGGAGGTCAAAGGCCGGGGAGTTGGCTCCGTTGGGGACCAGGATCACTGCCGAGAAAAGCAGCACACCTGTCCTGTTATTGTGATTATGAGACAAATGTGAATAAGGCCAGTAAAACAAAGTAACCTGAAAGTCTGGAAAATTTACTGGCATAATTGCACAGAGTAGTATGTCGTGCACACTGTGAGCAGGGAGCTGAGCTGTGCCGGGTTCCACAGGACAGGGTCAGCTCCCCAGCATTTGGGGGAGCACATGAAGGGGAGCTCTCACAGGACTCTGGGGCCAGTGCTCCTCAGCGCCACCTCGGGAAAGCTGCTCCAGCTTTATAAGGTTATATTTTCCAAGCTGTGAAATGAGGATATTAGTTAGTAAACTTCACAGACGAGTGAAGTGCAGATAACAAATTACATACAGCTCTTCAGTATAATAGGATGGGAAGTTTGATCTATAGTAAATAAAAAAGCAGCTGTTCCACATGTTTTAAGCAATGTTGTAAGAATTGCAAGAATAGATTCAATAAAAAAGACACAAATTTTCATGAAAAAGTTGGAAAAACCCCTTTGAGAATAAGTTAAAATGGCCATACTTTATTCATTGACTTGGAAAGAAAGGGAAGGAGAGAGAAGCTGTGCTTTTACCACCAGAACAGCACATTTATCAGTAAGTAATTGGAGTGTTAGTAAGAACTGGTGGGGAACATCCATGCCAGCAGAAAATTCTGGGACCTGACACAGGGAGAAGTATGGGCATATGGTTTCTGCATCATGGATTCCAAATATCTGAGGCTCATTTCTATGGCAGATAGACTCATATAGTTTCAAAACCAAGTCATTTTTTGATCCATAGAGAATTTTATATGAGCAAAAAAAAAGTAGCTCTTCCCCAAAGACCAGAAAAAAGGGGAAAAAAATCCAAACCCAAGAGCTGATATTTCTGAACAACTATATCAGGGTTCAAAATACTCCTGACATATGAAGAAATGAGCTTGTCAAACTTTCTGTCACAGGAATGAGTGAAACAAAGAATTCAGTTATTTTACAAAGGCTGAGATGCTTCTAATCATAAGGAAAAATATGTATATACATAACTTCACATGCAGATGTTTGTTCCAGCAGCAGATACTGTTAAAACATTTAGAGATCTATCTTGAGAAATAAGAAACATGGACTGACTTGGGGTCTAAATGAATATAGCTCTCCCTCATTAGCCCTTGCACTCATAACAGGGCACCTCACAAACCTGGGCAGCATTTCCACATCTCTATGGCACAGAGCTCCTGCAGCCAGCCATCAAGAAAGTCAAAGAGGCGACCCCTCCTGTCTGCACAGCTTATTAGAAAAAAATTATATTTCCCATTCCTCCTACACTGCAGAATCTGATGCCAATGGTATTAGTGAAATGGTATCACAGAAGCTGCATTTATGGTCTGCTCCCACCTCACAGTCCCTGTGCTTTACATAAATGATGACTGTCACCTTGTAGTGCTCATCCTGTGTGTCTTCAAACTGATGATTTGATCATGTTTCTCATATGAATGGTATGAATCCCACCAGGGTATGTAAGTACCTGACAAAGAGATTAGAGAAGATGGTAGTAGGCTGTTCTCAGTTGTGCCCACAGACCAGACAAAGTCAGGGGGCAGAAATGGAAATAAAAGAAGTTTCATTTAAACATAAAAGACTTTTTTTGCTGTGAGTGGTCAATAAGACAGGAATAAAACTACGTGGAGTCTCAAGGGTATCTTGAAGAACCTTGGAAATGTCCAAGACCCAACTGGACACGTCCCTGAGCTCCCTGCTCCCACTGACCCTGGTCTGCACTGTGGGGTTGGATGAGGCCATCACCAGACCTGCTTTCCTATTTTGACTGTTCTGCAACTCTGCCAAAATAGCCATTAGCCTTAAAACCAGCATGACAACTCTTCTGTTTGAGTAATCTACCTGTACCTTTATTGATGAGGAAAATAAACTGTATGATTTTCACATCCCCTAGACAGAATATATGTATTAATGGAAGGCAGTGAGTTGGTTTGTAATTAGACCTTTATTTTAAAATATCTCTGCTACTGGATTTTCAATGGTGCAGAACTAATTTATGTACAGTGACTCTCTTGTCACATATATCACTAAAGTAATACTATATGGTTACTACAAAAGGATTTTTTATTTATAGATCCCCAGGGGCACTGCAGATGCACAGTGCAGTTAGACCTATTTCATACAACCCTAGAAATTCACACTGTAAAATACCTTAGTCCCAAAGCAAATTAGCCTAATCAGTCAGATGAAGATCTTCAGGATCTCCAAATGGAGACTCCGAGACTTCCCCAGGCAATCTGCTACTGTACTTGGCGGAAGCTTTCCCTCACAGCAAAAGTCAATCCCTCTTCCTGCGATTATTTTATCTATCCTGACCATGGAAAATATGCTCTTTTCAACAGCCTTTTATGTATTTTAAAGTTTGATGTCTCTTTTCTTGACTGAACAAGGCCATGTTTTCTAGATTTGTGATTACTCTCACTGACTCTCACCGACTCTCACCTGGACTCCTTCCAGTTAGTCCACATCTTTCTTTCATTTATACAAATGACGTAAGAGAAAGGTCTGGCTTTATAGATGGTGTTCCTGCACACACAAGGGTTTTTGGGAGTTGGGAGAACAAACCAGAAACACTGTTGGCTTTTGGAACAAAACCAAGCTTCAAAAATATTGCAAAAAATGCCTTAAAGGGGAAAAAAAGTCATAAAGTATCCTAAAGGTCTCCAATCCAATCTCTTGTTCTCAGAGCACCTACTTCTAGTGGTTTAGGATGCTACTACTTTTCTGCCAGAGGTTTTTGCCTGAGTAACAGTGTTGGATGTATTCACAGAAATTAAATCCAGATCAAGATGCACTTCTAGTTTAACTTGTTGCATAAAACCCCTGCATGAAGCCCAAGAGTTGCTGTTTGAACTAAGCTTCTTTTAGAAAGACAGTCAATCCTGATTTAAGGACTGCCAATGATAAGGAATATACCAGATCCCTGCACAAATTATTCCAACGGTTAATTGCACAACCTAATTGCTAGTTTGAATTTGTCCAGCTAAGGCTTCTAGCCTTTGGACACTGTTATGCTTTTATTTACTAAACAAAAGATCCCTCTACTATCAGAAATATTTCTTCAGCTGCTCACTGTAATGCAGCTGTTTCAGATGTTGGTTCACTTCTGTAGACCTCTTTTGTAACATTTCTAATTTTTACATTTTTTTTAGCATGTTTAGTACTTGCTTCTTTATGTGGAATTTTCGGGTTCAGTAATCATCTAGTGGCACATACAAAAGTAACTACAGGAGCCAAAGCTTTTGAAGCTATTTCAGAGTGTTTCAGATCAAATCTTTATCACTTGGGACCCATTGTGTGTGGATTTCTTCAGTCTCATGTAGAATATCCCTTGCACCAACATCTTTCCCTTTCACCTAGAAGCAAAGAAAGTTGGAAGTTTGAGCAACAACTTGACAGCTCAGTCCTACGTTTAAAGGGTGACTGAAACAACTTAGTCTGATACTTAAGAAGATTGTTCTTGAATTATTTAGTTGCTTCTTAAAGTGATGTTTGTCAGTTTAAGAGTCTTGAAAATTGTCCATATGGTCTTAGCCATAAGAAAGGTGGACAGAACTGTGGCCATCTGTTCCCACAGTGGTGTGGGGAGGTCCTGTTCAGAATCTGCACCTACAGTTTATCATACAGTAGCAGTAGTGAGTTGTGTCTTCTTCATGAGATTATTTTGTGTCTGGTTTCCCTGGAAACTCTGAGCATAAACAGAAGATGTAGGCCTTCTGTCAGCTGAGACTTTATTGAGATTTGGCAGATTATACAAGTAGCTACTGCACATATGCTGATTGACTCAAGTATGGATGTGCAATGAGATGGTTTTATCCTGTGTATTTTGAATTTAACTCAGGCACTGGAAGTTTAATATTTATTAGACATATCCAATCTCTGCATCTGTGTTGTAGAGTCAGTCTGCTGATGCACAGTAAATTTGCCACGTTTAGAATGTATCTTAAAAACTGCATGTTCCTATAGACCATTAAGGTTATTGAAGTCCTGCACTGGATGTGTGCCTGAGCACAGAAGGCATTGGCATACTGCACATGAGGGCAATCAAAAGGGCAACTCCCCCTTTGCCCTGTGGCAATCAAAACTCATAATTCATAAATTTCATTTTGTAGAAATTCCTTAAAGAATAAATAAGTCTATCTTGCTTTGTGGTTTTAATTCAAACTGATTGATCTAAAATGCATTTTATCTCCAAGGTACTATTGTCCTTTTGATTAATTTTTCAGAGTTTTAAGATAGCATCTTAGTGAAAACATGTAGTGTTAGCACTGAGGGTTTTCCTACCTCTAGGGGCTTTTTTACTTAGCTGTGCCTTTTCACTGTAAAATCGGAGGATATATATTAATGTTGGCTAATTAAGAAGACATTCTACAAGTCCTGAATTGTTTAATTTCACAAGTTCCAAACCATTGCACCCAAAACAGAACACAGACATTTAAATTGGTTATAAACACTTTCTCAGACACTTTTTATTGCTCTTTTACTGTTTGTAAGTGTTACAAGTCAAAGTGAGAAAAGTACTAGATAAGATCTTCCATTCCTTTTTGTGTTATTATCATTCTTTAAGGCTATGTTAGATAGCACTTCCTTCTAGCAAAGCAAAAAGAATGGGACCATCATCACAAATTTTATCGCATAAAACAAGGAAAGGAAGGAATCCAAGTAATGTTGAGAGCAGGCCATATGATGATAAGCATCTTCACTATCTGTGCCATACATCGTTTGCCTCTAAAATTACTTTGATCTAATACACAGCCTTTGATCTAAAGAAATTAGCCATCTTCCCTTCTCTTGGTGAGATGAAAGGTGAGACTATATAGCCAGCTTTAGTTCAGGATGCTGTCTTAGCTTGGTTCACTTCCCATTTTTCTCCCAGAAGGTCCATGTGTGTGTGCTGATTCATTCTTAGTCTGTTCTGGAGCAGCCAAATGTCTTCTTTACAGAGAAGTTCACTCCAGGGTCTCCTCCAGGTGGAGTATTCAAGCAATGCTTAGTTTGGGTCCCCTGACTCCAACTGTGTAACACTCAAAAGTCTTTCTGTGCTTGGGTCCTGCAACATTGGTCCTTGGCATCAAAACTGCCAAGTGAATGGCTGCAGCAGAGCTTTGCCATTATTTCGGCCACCCAGGAATGAAAAAGCCCATAAAATTAACAATTGTATTTCAACACCAGAGGAGGATTAAAGTATACCTTATAGTTCATCACTTAATCGTGTATGAGCCAGAGCACACTGACCAGAGAGACAGGACTCAGCACACAAAGGTAGCTGCCAGGAACAGCAGTAGCCAACACCAATTACATCAAAACAAACAAGCAAAAAATTCAACCCACCCAAATATATATGNAGCCACAAGATTTGGAGCAGGACTCCACCACCACAACATTGCACAGGGGTAATGCTTGTATAGATCTCGTGACTTACGGTGTGCTTTTTGCACAGAGATTAAGCAGCTTTGTAGCTGATAAATAGTTTGGTTTAGGTGAAAGAGTAAAAGCTTTCACTTTTCACATTTTCTAGTCTCTTTCTAGCCTCTTCCTGCCTTCTGACTCATAATGACTGTTCACTCGTCTATAGTCTATTCTAGCTGTTGTCAAAGTGCAAAACAGCAAATACATTTGACTACATGATAACACAACGGGTTGTTCCCAGGATGTGTAACTCTATTTAATTAAGTAGCAATTAATTTGAAAATGTTCAATATATTCTCACATCACTGCAGGATTTGTAGGAGCCAGTTTGTTACCCGGATGGTTGTTATTCTCTAGTTCAAAGTGAATGGGAGATCATAGGACACAGATGTAGCTCAGAGTTTTAAACCAGATCTCAGACAGAAATAAAGGTCTTTTAAGGAGAATTATCTCATTACACTCTGAGAATAAGTGAAAGGTTATTAGCAATCACATACTGCCAAATTTTCTCATTTGAGGCTGCCATGTATCATGTTTTGTGTAGACATTTCATCAGATGACAATTGGACATTCATAATCAGATGTCCTGGTGACGTCCAAAGTTCCAAGTAAGCTCCACACACAGAACATAGAGAATGGACTGATTTAATTTC
>WEIT01013455.1:39615-76652 GCA_013389985.1 Dryoscopus gambensis | reverse complement strand
TTCTCTCTAGAAGTCAAGAGAACAGACACACTGTTTTGAAGTGCAGAAATTCTTCATTGTCAAATATGAAAATATTTTTCTTTTGGCAAGTACACACTGTGTTGGCCCTGAAAACCAGTCCATACTTGACTTAAACTTCAGGGACTGACTGCCCTCTTGGAAAACTAACAGAAAACAACAGAGAATATTTACATCTTGGCCAGGCCTTCCTACTGTCCGGCTCACATTAGTCACAGTGCAATGGGAATACATCAGTGAAAACTACCCTTTCCTACTGAGGCCATCTGGACTCTCTCAAAACCTTTGAGATTTATGTTCCCAGAGGCCCTCTTCAGGCTATGGTGTAGAGAGATTTTTCAGGGAAGGTCACAGAATACATGTAAAGGCAACGCTACTGCTTGGCCTTTCAAGACAGCTAAGGAATAAAGTCTCACCTACAGCAGTAACTCGGGGCCAAAGAGCAGTTGATAAAAATAAGAGTTGTTTCTCCTCTGTTGGAATTGAAATGTCTATGACAGCCATCAATAAGAATTGTCCATGGGAAAGGGCAGAAAAAACTGTTGGATCTTTACTGTCCTATGGATGTATCCTGCCAGGCACAATTCCCAAACACTCCCTTGTCTCTTCCTGCCTGTTACAAAAGCTATTTCTTTAGGTCAGGAAGCCTCTGGCAGCATGACTACAGTGCTGACTGAATGCCAAGGCCAACATGGCCGTGGACATCTATGGAGTTCCCCTTCACGGAAACTGTAAGAATGCCTCCTGTATGTTATGAGTAGGAGGAACTTCTCTTGTCTGGCTGGATTGCCAAATATTTGGAACCTATGCAGTCATAAATGCTTCTAACTTCAAGCTCTAGTGCCCTTTGAAAATGTGAGACAAGACCGTCACTTTTTCACCATGTCAATGGCATGTTTTTATCCTGCCCTGGTCATATGAAATGCTGCTGCCATAAGAAAAGGCCAAGTTATATGTCTTTGAAAAGAGGCATCTTGTTGTTATCAGATGATGGTCCTACTCAGGCTGGTGGATGTCCTGGTCAGTTTGGTGTCATAATAATATGAGGCCAATACATATTGCCCTTTTCCACATCAAAGTCAGAACTTTTATGTTCCACTCTTGTCTCGTCCCTTCTTTTTTTGCAATGGAATGGACTTTCTTTATCATTCCAGGCTTCTGGGGAGTATTAATGTATTGCCAAAGATGTCACTTCTGTGGACCTTTTACCCTCAAGTCTCCTGCCACAGGTCTACTTGACCTTGCCCTGTTTGAGACAGAAGAGTTTCTTCTCTATTCTTCCTCTCTCTCTGCTCTCTCTAACCTCCAAGCAGTTTGACCATCTTTGATCTTACTGCAAAAGTGTTTTCACCTTCCTTCACCACTGATGTCTTACCCTCATGTAACACTGCTCACCATCTGATCAGAGATGTAAATAGCTGTAAAGAACCTTTCGGCAATAGGTACTTCCTCTGCCAGGGAAAGGAACATATATGCCTCCTTGAAGATTCAGAACAAGCAACATGTCAGTTTATGATGAGTGTTGTTAGATTTAAGTGGGATCATTCAAAACTGTGTATCCATCTTCCAAACTGTTTCTAAAAATACTTTGGAGGGCAAAATAGGTAAGTGGTCCTAATAATTAACCCTTAGTGATGTTTTAGCCCCTAGCATATTGCAAAAGGCTACAAAGTGGAAATGGTCAATGAGTTTATACTTTAGCATGACCATGCTGCCATGGTACAAATCAGCGTAGCACAAGGCTCTTGTTTCTGGCTGATTTTGCAAAAGGGGTATAGAAATCTGATGTTAACGTCAAGATTTAAGAAGCTTGCTGCCTTCCTACTTTTGCTGCTTAGTAATGTGACAACCTTCATTCTGTGGCACCAATCTCAGTCTGGTAGTGTGTGTCTCTCTCTCTCTCACATTCACAGCTACTCTGCCATTTACGTGAGTCAGACAGCTGGATCTGCGGGTCTGTGATACACAGGAGAAATCAAGGCCTTGCACTTCAGCTGAGGAGCCTATCACATAGTTAAATTCTGAGTTTAAAAGAGCCCTGCTAGAAGAGAATTGAGCAAAGCTAGTTGCCAGATGCTTTCTTCACTACATAAACTAAT
Organism: Dryoscopus gambensis; assembly: GCA_013389985.1. NCBI lineage: Eukaryota > Metazoa > Chordata > Aves > Passeriformes > Malaconotidae > Dryoscopus > Dryoscopus gambensis. The sequence goes on along the minus strand of WEIT01013455.1, from coordinate 74,535 downwards.
CCAGTATATACTCCTGATCACAGAGTGGAGAAGTGGCAGTTCCCTATTTATGTTGCAACAGCAGCTGGTACTGCAATATATACTGTAGCTAATGGCAGACTTCTTGAATAATACATTACAAAAAGCTGCATACAAATTCTGTATGCAATCCAGTGTTTTATGTCTAAGTATTGAAGTCAAGGGAGGTAAAAAGAATGACTGCGTAGTTTTAATTTGAAGGTTACATAAATTATTTATAGATTAGGTAAATCCATATACTTTTAATAGTGTAAGACATTGTGAAGAGAAGACGAAAGACCTACATGTCTTTCAGCACATCAGTATGCTTAAACAGGAGCACTGTTTACACTGAAGGGCTATGTCTGTGTTGTTATCAGATGCATAGAAGCCAGGGTTTAAAAGATTGACTTAGTAATAAGCTTAGCTCCAAATGAATATGGCTAATCTTCTAAAACACCATTAAAGTATGTTCTTTAACAAAATGTGTTAGAGAAAAAGATCATCTACTCTGCTTCTGTATAGAGCATCTGAGTCATTAAAATATCATAGAGTATTTTATTCCCCAGTAGACTGGGTATGCAAATAATCTTACGGATAACTTACAGCTGGAGTTTCTCAGGTCATATCAAGAACAATACATAATGCAACTATCAGACATTCTGTTGAGAAAGACTGGTTATAATGGGTAGAAGACTGGTTATACGGTAGAAGAATTAGTTGTCCACCTGATATTTACAAAAGCTACCCAAAATTATAGAATACTCACACTATATGGTAAAACATCATCTTTTGAGGCTTTACAGTACCTGATTATCTGAGCTAGAAGACAAAGGATTTGCCTATATTTCCAGTGATGTTAGGAACAAACCAAAGAGTTATCAATGGTAGTTAGGGAGCACATACCAGCCTACATGTGAAATTCACAGTAATTAAATGGTTCAGAAGAGTTAAAAATAATTTCCAGTGAATCACATTGAAACTGAAGTAAAAAGTAAGGGAAATTTTGGGTCAAAGTTGTTTAACTGAGAATGATGATGCTGTTACTTCATTTTATTAATGGGCTTCTTAGAGTAAAGAAGATAATAGCAGAAGATTTAATCTGATTAGAGTGAATATCTGGTTAATAATCTTGTCTGATTACTCTGTAGTTAGTTTGAAATGTAAGAGTTAAAACTTTGACTAGAAATATTGATGATTATCTCCTTCTAGTTTATACTATTCACCTAGAAAGAAAACTGACAAGAATCAGAAATATTTACTGAAATTCCCTGGCAAACATATTTTATTTTTAAGCACAGACCTGTGACTGCCCACAGAGTAGAGGAAAATTATTTTCTTGAAAACTGAGAGAACAGTTTCTCTCAACTAGGAGAAATAATTAAATTTTGACTTCTCACTTCCTCTCTAAGTATTTTAATCACATCAGAAGCAAACCCTTTCCTACCATGATATATCTGGGGCAGGGGGAAGGCGTAATCAAGAAACTCATTTTGAGAAGAATCGAATTTTAGCAAAGCACATTAGCAACATTACTAGGTTGTCCCTCTCTGTATTCCTTCTAACCGATTTTTGAAAACCCATGCCAGGAGTTATGCACTCAGTTGCCTTGATAAAGACAATGCAGTATGCTCACAAAACAATTCCTTAAATACACACAGAAAATTTTCAAGTCAAAATGGGAGCAAGATTTATCTACTTTCATGTTTGTGTTGTTGCTGAGTATTACAGATGGTAATTTGGGATTTGGACATCTATGGCCTTTAGTAGATCAGCCTCATGATTTTGATACTTCTTGTAATTTAACTGTCCTGAAATGGTGTGTCAATACACTGGGTAATTTAAAAATATAGTAGTAAAGGTACACATTTTACAAGATGGAAAATAAACTTGATGGGACAGGGGTGAATGTGAGAAGCAGCAGGAAGGAAGAATGCACATTTAGCTGTGAGAGAAGAGCCAAACAGCCTTACAATTGGGTATTCCTCTGGCACACTCTCTTAATGAGACTATGAATCAGACTAATACCAGACAAGATAAGTGGTTATATTTCTGTGAAATCTGGCAGAGAATTCTCAGAATCCAAATGTACTTGTTTTTAACGAATTAATTTCATTAAGGTAATTACAAAGGGAAGGGCCAGATCCTTTCTAGGTATTGCTTGGCACAGTTCCCCTGATTTTAAAGGCATGTAGCTGTTATACACCAGATGAGAATGTGGCCCAATGAACAATGCCACAAATATTGGAACATTTTAACCAAACAGCCTGGAGTCTACAACTAAGAAAACCATTATTCCCATTATTTCTCAGAAATGTCTGCACTCAGGGCTTCCATAATATATTGAAAGACTTCAGAATGCCTGAAGGTTTCCTGCTATTTCGAGGGCTGATAAGGGTAGTTCCCGAGAATTCACTGTGCTGATTTTAGCACCAGCAGGAAATTAAACTCCAAGTAAGCCACTCCCCTTCCCTTGCCCTTTTGGTAAGGGAGGGACAAAAAAGGAGAGATTATGGGTTGAGATAGCAACTTACTAAAAGCACAAAGCAATGGAATAAGACATGCACAATAACAACAGCAACAGTAGCAGCAGAAGTATACTGCTTTCTAAGAAAAGAGAAGGTATTTTACCAACAAAAAGGCATTCACCACCAGGAACAAAAATAAGATGGCGGCCACTCCCTGTGCATTGTATCCGCATAGTTTCCCCACAGAAGGGCAGCATGGTGACTGTTCCTACATGCCACACCACATGGTATTTGGGAACAAAGGCAATATGGTGGTGGAGCTCCCACATCTAATGTTTCCTGGCCCCATAGCAAAATAATGGAAACCATGAGTGATAAACAACCCCCTCAGTAGCAAGGTCAGCCAAGCAGGGGTCGCACCACCACTCAGCTGAGCTCAGTTCTGCACAGGTGCTTGCACTGCCACTTCTAGCTCTCCATGGCACTATGGGCCACCCTGTGGGCCATCGACGCTGCTGTATTTGTACATTGGGTGTGCTGTTGGGCTTCAGTCTTGAGCAACTGGATGAGACTTGTCTACTGGGTTGTATTCTGTAGGAATACAATTTAGTCTTCTCCGTCTCTGCTACGTAGAGACACCAAGCTTCCAAATGAGTATTCTTCCTGAGCTGAGAGGAACAGCAGTGTAACAAGATACCCACTTCATCCCCACAATGTGATTAAGAATAGATGTTACATTTTGCGATGCTATCAAGGATGCTGTATTTCCATTAGCATATTTTTTTTGGATGAATCTAAGTGTCCTTTTGCTGGGTCAGTAGGTGAAAATATTGAACCAAGGCATCCATATCTTCACTTCACCAGCCATGAGCACACCCTAGAAGGAAAACTGTTGCCAGAGAGAGACATTTGTCTTCCAGCTTCCCACATAAGCCCACTAACTTCTGGTCAGTTGACCCTACCAAACTCCAACAGAAAGGCTGAAAAAGTGTGCACGGTTCCCACACGAACTTCTATAGCAGGTTAAGACTGCACTTGCGGTTTTGCCAATCTGTAAACAAAACGGATTATATTTTGGAAGGGCAGCATAGTTTGAAGAAGTTTGCATATTTGTGTAAAATAGTTAGGGTGTTTTCTGGTGGTTTTTTTTGCCTAGAAATAGAATATAAAGCAAATCCCATCCTTCTCCTATAAAAACTTGGATCATTCTGAATACATGATGGGTTCCAGAAGTCAGAGACCCTGTGTACAAATGTATGCATTACTGCTTTGCACAGCAGTGCTGAGTGACTGTACACAGAGGTTAGTTCCAGAGAACTCGTGCTACATTCTTTCTCTAGTTAATGGAAAGAGATGAGCTATTCCAGAGGGGCAATTCAGAACATCTGAGAGCTTCTGAATTGTCATCTGAAATAACTTCTTCCTATTAACCTCTTTCTATCCCTCTTTCTAGGAGCCTCCTATTTTGCTGCAGGGAGAATGCATAAAAATATCATTAGTCTGTGGCAGTGTCCTCTTTCTCCCTGGAAAGAAAACCCTTCCTCCCTCCCTCCCTCCTTCCCACCTTTCTTCCCTTCCTTTTTTGTCTTGGCCTGTCATGCAACTTTGTCCAAACTTGCATACATATCCTGTAACTTGTTATCATACAGATAATTGAGGCAGAATTTGAATCTACCAGACATTCTGACTTCTTTCACTTAGTCAACAAAACAAGTATCACACATTATCAGACTTAACCTGTCATAATTAAAATTGATCCGGGAATTTTCTTGTGAAATAACATTTGTTGAAAGATGATGATTGAATGAAGCCAAAATTTTTATGAAGTTACACAGTTCTGGGATGAGATATCTGACGACAACTAGCCCAAGTAGAATGGCTCACGCCTGTAGCAGCCCTATAGGGACTGCAGCAGCTCAGCACATAGCTATGAAATTGTTTAGATTCTTAACAGCACCTACATTTAGTCATTTGTTCTATCTGCATTTTCTACACATTAAAACTGATAACTGGATTCTCCACTTTCATTACTGGTTGTTCCATATACACAAAATAAAAAGTTTCATTAGCTAGTGGCAAGGCCACTCCTTCAGTCTGTGGGAGACCCAGCTTCAAGTTCTACCTCTAAATTAGAGAGGCCATAAACATAGTTTATATGAATGGTTTGGTTACTCAGTGGTTTCTCTTCTTGCGGAGGTGTGAGAAATTTCAGAAACATCAGTTTCAGTTATACAGAGTACAACCAAATTCCCTTAAGCCACATTTAAACATGAGAGAGCCTGACTTTCACCAAGCAACTTAAAATTGTATGTTCTGATGTTCCAAAACCTCTTCTGCTTTTTCTTTTATGCAAAACAGGGATCAGATGTGCATCGGTTCCTTACTGGCCCTTTTCCCAAAGTAGGCAATGGGAGGCAGGCCTAGAAAGAAAAAGAGTTTTGAGCAAATTATTTCACATTATTCTGTGTCTAATTTGTTGTGAGTGAAAATTGTTGCCAACAGGATCTCAAGTGAGTAAGAAACTTTTGTATCACTTTAACTTCATGACAGAAGCATTTTGAGGGGAAAAAAAGAATTTTTTATGGAGTAATGATGTCTCTTATCAAAGCAATGCAAAATATAATGGTTGCTAATGATATTCAGTATGATCAGCACATGTCAAACACAACTGTGTCAAAGCAAGTGAAACGTCCCCTTTTGGTATACCAACAATGTTTTTTGAAAGATTTTCAAGTTTCAGAATTTTCTACCATATAAATATAGTAACAAAATATTTATATAACAAGCCAGATATGTTCCTATTTTTCATCAGTCTTTTGCCTTAAAAATGATTTAATTAAATGCTACTTATCAAAATAACTCATGAGCAGGGCATTTCAAAGCAGCTGACATTTGGTACTCCTCCTGAACATATTTTACAGGCGTATCGACAGAGATGTTGGTTCTCATGAACTGAAACAAAGGAAAACACATTGTAGTGTAGCCCCAAGTCTATATGCACAAAGTATGTAAATGACAAAATTTGGAAGTAAACACCCCGTTCAAAACCCTCTAAATCACTTTTCAGTTATTTCCTAGTTCCTAAGGCATTAAAACACTAAGGATACTTAGATGTGGCAAATAAGAAACTTGAAGTTCAGCCTCTGGATATGGCCAGGAGTGTGTACCTCACCTTCTGCTAGACGTCTGTCTCATGTCTAAGACTAGTCAGAGCTCAGACAGGACATCTGTCTCCTCCCTTGTGCTTCCTGTAGGCAGCCTCACTGCACCCAGTAGATCCAAGGGCAGAAAGTACAGCAAGTAACTTCAGGATTGTTTGGGATGGAAGAGTAAAAGTCTCCTCCTTTCACTGTTAAATGTCATCTACTTTATCACAGAGGGATCTCCAAAGAAGCAATTCTCAAGCCTTTTGTAGCCAAAAATCACATGAGAAAACTTGCGCTCTATGCTCCATCTACTATCATCCCAGAGTGGCTATCTCTGCTTTTTACTTTCCTATACCCTGATCAGGGCTGCTTCCTAGTCCTTTACCTCACTGCTCTGTAGATTTAGCTATTAAAATTTACATTTTCATCTTCTGCACTTTCAGAAGTTTGGGTTGTATCTACCATCTTAAGTGAAAAACATGGTTATTATATGTTCAGAATTAGTTTTCTCATTATCACCCATTTAAGCTACTCCACTTTAAATAGTAGAATTAAACATTCATGAAACAAGAGAATGTAAGAAGGAGCAAGATCCTGAGGGAATTCACCTGGGAAGGAGAAGAACTGGACTCCAAAGTCTGCTTGAATTAATATTTAATTTCTTTTTCCTTCATTTTTGTTTGGTTCAGTGAATACTTTACGCAAAGCCAAACAGCTCTCTTGAGAAAGCCAAGAGTACTTCTCAGCAAATATTCAGCCAAGGTTTGCCATGTCATTTCCTATGTAGTAAACGGAGAGTGGTTTCTGGGTATATACAGCCATAGAGAGATGTTGTGGAGTCTCCCTCACTGGAGAAATTCAGGAACCATCTGGACACAACCCTGTGCCATGCATTCCAGGATGACCCTGCTTGGGCAGGGAGGTTGGATCATCTGACCCACTGTGGTCCCTTCCAACCTGACCCGTTCTGTGCTCCTCTGACTCTGCAGCCCTCCTCCTGTTCCCCTCGGTGACTGTCACTGCACATGCTACACGAGGCCAAAACCCGTGTAGCACTAAAGGAGACTGTACATAACTCCAGATGCTAAGGGGTTAGACAGCAGGTCACGAGAATTTATCCCTTACCTTTGGTTTCCAAGTTGTCCATATTGAAGGATATCATGGTTTTCAGCGACACTGCCAAATAAAATCTCAAAGCAGTAGCATTTTCAAGAAATACAACATAGGGATTGATGAAAAATATTAGTAGGAAAAACAAGGTGAAGAGATAGTAGACAATAGAGGAGTAAGGTACGAGGTGTTATAAAGCTGTTTGTGTTAGTAATTTTTGACCGCTGTCAGTGAAGCAGGTCAGGAAATCTTTGCTTCCCAATCAGTGACTGCAGTGTCATGCCAAAGCCACTCCTACCCTTCCCAACTTCTGCTGCAAACTGAATGATTCAAAAATTTTATCAGGCATGGGAATATAACTAATGCACAAGACTCATCACCACAAAGAATAATTTGCTTTCTGATAGAAACAAAAGGGTAATTGTCCCTATTGAGAATCCAGTATGATGAATACCTAATATTATATTATTATTTAACAATCCCCATGTGTGCTTTTAAGTAGAAGAATGGAACATAGATTATTTCATAAGCAATGTTCTTTTATTGCTTTCCTGATGTTACAAGAAACTGTTCTATAAACTTTATGCTAAATATCGCTTTTTCCATTCTTATTGCGCCCTAGAGAAGTTAGTTTAATCATTAATACTTGAGGGAATTTTTAGAATGAAACGGAATCTTTTTAGGGAAAGATGAGATCAAAAGATATTCACTAGAGACATGTATGATACAATTAGGAATAAGAAAGATACTTATGCCCTATTGGCTTAATTAATGATACTCTCCAGTAAAATTATTTTTAAAAAATAAATAATAAAAACAAATTAAAAGGCTGTGAAGGGCTTCAAAGTGAGATTATAAAACAGGAAACTTGTGGGAATATGAGTCACTGTTGAACAGAAAACATTTTTTATTAAAAAGGATTTACTGGAATAGCTAAAACTCATAAATGGGAGACAGCAAAACCAGGCTTGAATGTGTGACAAATAACAATACAACCCTGATTCTCCTTATGATGTTGAAAAACTTGTTTTCCAAAATCCAGTCTTTTTCATATATGTTGATTAGTTTTCCTCTGTAAAGTTGTTATACCCTTTTAATTGCTAGATATTTTATGTTCAGTTCACAGGACATGAGATTTTGAATCAAATCCAAAAAATTTGCATTTTTTGATTGACCAGTTGCAGTTGACTTAACATTTAACTGCTTATCAATTTAATAAACTGAGCATAAATTTTATTAAAGCCTTTCCAGATTATAACAGATAAAAAAATTCTGATGCTAAAAAAAATAAATTGAGGTAAGTAATACAAAATTGCCGGCTTGTTCAACATCAGTTTGCTGGAATGTTTAGCTGGAGTCCAAAAATGTCTTCTTTGAGACTGATTTCCCATTTAGTCCATGTTTATCTTGAAAAAACCTTTAAGTGTTCAAATCAGAGCTCTGAGAGCAAGAATCAACTATCACAAATTTGTAATTAGACATTACAGGCTATGTGTGTATAAATCCTTACAAATAGTAGGTGATAGTCTATACTTAGAGAAATGCTTCCCCTTTTCAATCTTCAAATTAAGTTCGCATGCTACTTCAAAATACACTCAAGGGAGAGGGTGTATATGTGTGAAATATCTGAAATATTGCACAAAATGGATTCAATTAGTGAAAAGTCATGATATTTACACACTTTTTTTCCAACCCACATTTTTATTGATGGAGTGGTTGGGAAAAGAAAGCAGTGTAGTTCTCGAATTATTCCTCACCTTCATGCAAGTCTTCTTCCACAGCCAGAGATAAAAACAGCTATGCCAAACATTTGTCCACCATTTCTTTAATATCTTGCAGCCATGGAAAGTGAACAACCTGAGGTGAACTTTCCTGCACCTCACTCTATTTTTTATTATTGGAGACTGTTTTTGATGTCTATTTTTGTTGCAGTTTATATCAAAAACAAACAAGCAAACAAACAACTTTTTTTGTTTTTTTACTGCTTCCTTCAACTTATTTTCCTCTGGAGTAAATGTACCATTTTCTTTCAAGAATTTGATACAGTTTTTTATTTTAAACTTTGATCACACAGCACCAGATAGCACAGACCTACTTCATTCATTTAACAGAAGATACTTTGATTTATTTATAATGTGTGGCTTTTGTCTTTTTTAATAATATGAAAGATTAACCTCATTTTCAGCATTTGATTTATTATAACTGTACATTCTGCTCTAAAGTCTTTGTGTATCCTCACCCAAGCTATATTTGTAAAGAAAAACATTTCACTCTAAAGATAGATTTTTTCATTTGTCCTATTGAATTGAAGCATGTTTTTATTATTATCTAATTTGTCAAGATGAACGTGAATTTTAATTTTCCTCAAAAATGCATGCAGCCATTCATCCAAGTCATTAACAGAAGTGTCAAACACTCATAGGTGCGGGAGCAATTCCAACATTATTTAGCTGCTAGTCCGACAGTGGAACATGAATGACTCTTCCTCTAGATGTATAGTTCCAATGAGCTGTGCTGCTGCATCATGCAGTTGTGATTTCCCTAGCTTCGTCATGAGACTGTCTTTTGAGAATAACTGGACAAGACACAAAATATCTGCCAATTCCCCTCTACACACAAAAAAAAAAAAAATTAAAAAAAAAAAAATTGGATAGCGACCAAATAGAAGAGCAATTTTTTAAAATATAACATATTTGGAGAAGTCCATCTTGATTGTTACTTAACTTCTTATTATGTTCTATGTGCTTAGAAAATATCTGCCTTTTTTGTTTCAGCATATTGTTTGTTTGTTTTGGAAATGAAATTAAATGGGCTAGCCTAGCAATGACTAGTTCCTTGCTTTTATTGGATACGTTTGGAGGACTCTGTTACATCTTCAAAATATTTGCAACTCATCCAGCTATTTTATAATCCATTTTTCCCTTACTGAAGCAGGGTAAACATATTTTTTTCTCTGCTGCTGCACCTGTATCACTTGGCTGACTACAGCTGACCTTTTTGGTAAAAAAAAAAAAGAAAACAGCTCTCTCTGTCCTGCATCAGGAACAAAGCTTCCTCTCTAATTCAAAACTAATCCTTATGTCTCTTGTTCGTTTTGCACCTTGGACTTTTTTACTGTGTTTCTTTCTGCCTGCATTCCTTTTTGTCTGCGCAACCATTTCATATTAATCTTTAGCAATATCAGTGTTCTCCCTTGTTGTTTTCAGGCTGACTGAAACTAGATCCCACCATCTTCCAATCTGTGTGTGACCGTCTCCCAACCTTCCAGTCTGTGTATGACAACTGACATAACCCTGTGTCACATAAATGCAAATTGTGTGTTTTGTAACAAGATGGTGGCTGAGCAGCCAAGAGAAAGGCTGCCAGAGCTGGCTGGGATTGTGCTTTTGGCACCACTGTGCTTTTGGTGCCACCTCTTCTAGGAAGGAACAGGGAAGTGGAGTTTGTTCTTCTCTGGAGGTAGGCTGAGCATAGCATAAGTGCAGAGAAGGCCTTGAACAGCAGCAAAAGGCAAGCAGCCAAAGACAGCATGGGAGCATGGAGCATGAAGATAAACAGACGTTCTGCTCCTGATAGGAGCAAGGGACCTTTATGAAGGAAGACTTCCAAAGTTAAGACTGAGAAAAAAAGAAAGAAGAATACCCAGAAGGAACCATGTGGAGTTTATGGAAACCCACAAAGCTACTGGTAGTTGGTGAACAGAATAGCAAAGCTGAAGAAAGTTGTGTTCTTGCAAGAGCACAACTGACAGAGTACTAGTTTGTTTTAAACTTCTAATTTCAGTCTCCTTTGCCCAGGAGATGTAAAGTTTTCCTTTGTATATAACAACCTTGTGGATGCTTCATAATTTGTATTGTAGTAGTACCAAATTTCAGGCACTGGTTGTATTTTTTTCTGTCCTTGCATAAGGCAAAGGACTAGACAATTCTACCTCATGGTTTTGATGAATTTAGGATTTTTTTGTAGCGTATATGGCGACCAAGTCCAAACCCCTCTCCCCCATGTAATTATTCATCATCTGAATTCTTGTAGGCTCCTAGAGCTAAGACACAAGACAGTAAGTCCTTCTGAACAAGCAGCAAAGAGGGAAGGAAAGGGAGGGATGATTAAAGTCTTGAGACATGTTTTGGTGCTCTTTTTGCACTAAAAGGAAACTGTGAAACCTCCCGGTACAACTTGGGATTCAGACAACCACAAAACAACACTGTAGTTGAGGTGCTGCTGAGTCAGGTCCTTATGATGATCTACAATCATAAAAGCCTCTAAACCAATGAACTTGAAACAAAGAACTGCAGGAAAAAACTATCTAGAAAATTCCGCCATTTGTTGTCTGTGACTCTTCATTGGGTGGTGTACATAGATTTAATTTGCAGATTAAAGTGTTTTGAAGGAAAATTAAATAATTTGTGTGTTCTTTAGAGGTAGTTTGGTAGAAAAAAAATCACAGAGTTCATGTGATATCAGTAATGAAGCAGGATATACCAATGCGTATTTGGGATTATAATAATTATACTCTGCCCTCTAATTCCTGTAAGTCTGTCAGTACACTTTCATGGAAAATATGTCTTTATCATGCATGCCACCATAGCATAAATAAGATGTATTTTACATCTGTATATATACTTACTGAGGTTCTGAAATACTCTTTCCAGCTTTACTCTGTACTTTTTCGAGAGTTGTTAAAAAATTATTAAAAAACATTGCATGACTTTCTGAAAAATAAGTTTTACTATACACTGGTATGGCTGAGTAAAACACAAATTACTGCATTAAAAAGGGGATAGCTANAAATTACTTCCCAAAAGATATTATAGCTGAGTATCTTCTCTGTATTTTGCATGTTCTTACAGAAATATATGAAAATAGATGATGATAATAGAAAAAAAAGACCCATTGGAAAATCTCTACTCAAAGTTTGATTACCTTTGGAAGCAGTTGGAACTTCAGCTGCTGTTTACCCATCAAGGTAGGTGTCATAAAGCAATGATTCATATTGTGACATTTTAACTACATAAATAAACTTAACTAAAGCATGAAAAATTGTCTTTCCCTTCTGGGTGGTTTTGCAACTCTTCTAGATTCTTTTCTTCCCCAGCATTGTAGCAAGGAAGAAATTTAGAATTATATTGGTAGATTAAATTTATTTGTAGTGCACATATGTTACTGCTCCTATGAAGAAGTTGCCATTTTAATGCATGTTAGGAATGCATATTAGATCTTTTTGGTCTGTGGCAGAAACTTGTTTTGATTATTTCACAGTGGTATTACTGTAGGTTTGCTGTCAGTGACTGCAGGATTTAGTAACTGATAATTAATGACAAATTTCTTTGTGTACACAAAACAAAAAACGTTGTTAATTGTATTATTTGTTTATGTTATATGATTCCACCAGTGACGAGTTATCAACTTGTTGGTATTGTGCAGGTATTTTTAGTTTGCTTAAACCATAAACTAACCTTTCAATTACTGCTATCATCATACATTCTCCAGTATCTTATTTTCTTTTTTAATGTCTAAAAGAGTTATATTTTAACTTTCTCAGTGGTTCTTTTAAATGAAAAGATGAACTTCTCATCACTAGCCTAGATGCAATTTTCTCTTGTGCTTCAAAATGTAACCTTAAATATCTATTAATATTTATAGGCATTAAATTAAAAGTGTTATTCAGTTTCATAGCTTTTGTTATGAAGAATACAGATAGATACTTCATTTTTCAAATCTATCTTTGAACTCACCATACATCCACAAAATAAGCTCTTACATGGTTTGCATCAATGTTTTATGTATTCAAAATATTTCTAGCACAGACTGAGCAACTCCTTCCTACAAAACAAGAAACCATAAGCAACTTTAACTAAAGATATGTCTATATCTTTAGCATTTAAACGCTAACTATCTAGTCTTAACAGGTGCATTTTAATCACTTTTTCTGGTATTTCTATAGGCATACCAGAGTCAAAGGAAATCATAGTAACTTTCTGCAATCTACATACACTAAATTGCATTTTTTTTCTCACAAACTCAAAGAAATTATGAGAAACAACAAAATACTGGTTAGTATAAACAAGAAAATTAAGGTTGCTGCCAGAACATTTTTCCTGTTTTAAACTTCTTCCCATGCCTGTCATAATGCTAGAAGATATTTTTCAAAGAATTTGAAACAATGTTGAAAATGTAAGATGTTTTGACATACACAATCAGAGACTCACAGAATGATTGAGATTGGAAAGGACATCTGGAGTTCATCTTGTCCAATCCCCCTGCTCGAGCACGGGCAGCCAAAGCCGGTTTCCCAGGACCATGTCCACTCCAGTTTTGAGTACCTCCAACGACAGAGGCTCCATAACCTCTCTGGCCCACGGGATTCGGCGATTGACCACCTGCACAGTAAAAACAAGTGTTTTCTTGTCTTGGCAGAGAATTTAATGTATTTTTATCTGGACCAATTGCCCTTTTCAGAGGGCTCTACTGAGAGAAATTGGTGACTGCCCCTTCTTCATTCCCTCCTCCCAAGTTTGTACACACGGACAAGATCTCCCTGAACCTTCTCTTCCCCAGGCTGAGCACTCCCAGCAGTCTTGGCTGTCCAGTGCTGCAATTCCTTACTTATCTTCATGCAAGATGCAGCAGACTCACTCTAGTAAGTCCATATATTTCTTGTACTAGGAAACAGAGTGCTGGACCCAGTTCTTCAGACATGGCCTTACCAATGCCAAGTAGAAGGATCATCTCCCTTGACCTGGTGACAACATTTATTCTAATGCAGTCCAGGATACTTTTGCCATTCTTTTCTGCAAGAGTGTGCTGCTGGTTCTTGGTGTGCTTGTTGCCCACAAGGACACCAAATGCCTTCTCTGTAGAGCTGCCTTCTAGCTCATTGGCCCCAGTTTGTACTGGTGCCTGGGGTTATTCCTCCTTCCACCAAAGGTTCAGGACTTTGCACTTGCCCTTGTTGAACTCTGTGGGAGTCCTGCTTACCCATTTTTCCAGTCTGCACAAGTCTACCTGGATGGCAGCATGATCCACTGGTGTACAAGCTATTGCTCCCAGATTTATGCCATCTGCAAATCTGCTGACAGATTAATTAAAAAAAAAAAATTCTTTGTTATATAATCTGTTCACTCTTCCATCATCCAGGTCATGAATGAGGGTGTTAAACACAATGCGTGCCAGTTTTCATCCCTAAGGCACACCACTAGCAACTGTCTTCCACATGGACTTTGTCTTGTTGATACAAGTCCTATGATCCCAGCAGTTCAGTCAGTTTTCAGCCCGCACTACCATCCATTTTCCCTAGCCTGTATTTTATAACGCTTTCTGTGAGCTTGTTAATGGACAGTGTCAAAAACCGTGCTAAAGTTGAGATAAACAACATTCAGCGCTCTCCCTTCATCTATCAAACCAGTCATCTCATCACAGAAATCTATCATATTTCTCAGGCATAATTTCTCCTTTATGATTGTATGATGGTGTGCTGGAACTTGGTTAAATTTGGCTATTTTAATACTGAATTCTACAAAATCACATTTTCATTCTGTTCATTTTAGCCAAAAGGTGCAATGACACAGTCTATATGAAACAAATGTTGACCAATTGCTGATTACATTATTTTTTTTAAGCATTCCAGCTATTGTTTTCAGATGTAAAGCAACATTAGGGGAAACTTAGTGATTGGAAATAGTACTTAAATTTGGTCTCGGTGGCAGCCAACAGTGCTAAATAAAGGTCTGCATTAAACTACTCTTCTGGGAGTTTTCCTTTTTGGTTCAAGCGTATGTGAAATACGTTTTAAAAAATTCATAACAGTACACAAGAAAAGATGTGAGCTTAAATTTACGCAAGGACTTCAACCAAATTATTATCATTATCAACATTTTCATATTCAGTATTCATAGTACTTTGTAGAGTTACATTTCTGCCAGCATTCAAGCTCTGATGAAATGGTGATTATATAACAAAGAAATATTTTTTTAATTAATCTGTCAAATGAGTCTCATTAACACAGAGTCTCATCATAGTAATTGCTTAAGAACCAGGCATTAGAACATTTAGCATCTAAAAGAGTTCACTATATTCAAACGCTGTGTAAGTATCTTTGAATATAATTTTATCTCCTTATTTATTTTTTACTAGATAGAAATAAGAGAAAACAGTATAGAATAAAAGAACAACAAGAAAATAATGAAAACACAAAATCAATAAATGAGATATCTATCATTTTGTTATCTTTTTATGCAGCAGGTTCTAATACCAAATGTAAATCACCTAATTGCTAGATTTTGCCCATTTGAAATGCCTCGAGCAACGATAACTATGGGGACCAGACTAATGGATATCTTTTGCAATATCCCTATGGTGACATTTGATAATATAATGCCTTTGATCATGTACATGTATTATGCGTACACTTGTACACTTGTTGCAGTAGGCCCACAAAAGTTGTGCCAGAAATTTTCCTCTTTCAAAAAATGAAAGAAGAAAATAAACAAAGAATAGAAAACATATCAAAACTGTTTTAGCTATTTTACGGCCTGCAGATGCATTGATGCCAGAAGAGACTGCAAGTATGTAGAAGAACTTAAACTAAGTCTGGGGTAAATCCAGACCCTTGCTGATCAGATTTAAAAGTGTACTTTCTAGCATGAAGAAAATGTAATGTAAATTCTCTTGTGAATAAAGCTAGTTAGTCCCAAAACAGAAAACAGAACTGGATTATATGTGAGATTTATTACTTAATGCTATCAGCAGTACTGGCTTCTGTGATCAAGAGGTAGCATATGTCAGTTCAAACCACTTTGAGATGAGCTGCTCTGTATGATAAGGGTTTCTCAATAGTAATGCCCATCATTATTGTGTTAATGCCATGAGTCACTCCTAACCTGTAATAAAAAATTGTAGGGTAATGTTGTGTTTTCTTTTACTCTTTTTTCTAAAGCAGAGCTAGAAGTAAGTTACAGGATGCACCTTAATGGAAAAGGAACTGTTCTTTCTTCTTCAGTGACTGTGGGAAAGTGGCTTTTTAAAAACACCAATCAAATGGAAACTCAAGTTTCTTTTTCCTAGTCTCAGCATATGAAATACCTGCCTAAATTCAATGGATTATCTCCAATCTCACAGAGCACATCTCTAGAGGAAAGGCAAAAACTGCTTCAGCCTGAAAGACCTTGCTGCTGTCTGGGAAGTTAGCCAGTGAGAGATAGGCTGTTATGAATTTTGGTAATTTTAGTGGGTGGATGATTTTACTTTTACTATATCTGAGAGATGTAATGGTCTTAATGTTCATATTGAGGAATTATGGTTCAGTAAATGGTTTGAGGAAGGTGCCGCACATGGCAGCCTATTTTCTTAGAAAGTTTTCTACAAAGAACAAAATAAAATTCCAAAAGCATTGACTTCTTGACAACAGGACACTTTGTTGGGAAGAGAGGAAGGCTAACTGACTAAGTTCTGGAAAAGGGAAATTAGAATCTGAGGAGATGCCTCTAATAGTTGATGAAAAAGTAAAATAACAGAAACACAAAATAAAATTTTTGGTATGCAAAATAAATTGCAAACGTCAAAGGGGCCTTGGAAATTAAGAATCCTGCTACAAAGGTCCTCTTGTCAAAGCCACTGGGATGTAAACTGAGAGGTAG
The DNA here is from genome assembly GCA_013389985.1 of Dryoscopus gambensis. Lineage (NCBI taxonomy): Eukaryota > Metazoa > Chordata > Aves > Passeriformes > Malaconotidae > Dryoscopus > Dryoscopus gambensis. The sequence goes on along the minus strand of WEIT01013455.1, from coordinate 58,179 downwards.
AAGTGGAAGTTTCTATTAAGAAGTCACGTACTATGTAAGAAATACTGTTTTCAGGATGGCTTGACTAGCGCATGCTCAGTATTGTTTAGAAAAATGAGATATGAACGTGCATTTTATCTTTCCTATATTTTCATGGAGAGAGAGAAGGCATGTTCTTGTATAGGCTGTCTAAAGTAAGAAGATATATTTAAAATATTTTAAAACTCTATCAATTTCCTTTTATGTTCATAAGCCTTTATAGAGTTATTCATATGACAGGACAGTTTACTGAAGAAGAGGTCTAGAGGCAGAGTGATTAAGCTAATGCTGTCTTAGAGAGACCCCTGTTTGAGAAGGAGTATCAGGCAGAGTATATCCAGAGATTTTAGTAGGAATGTTAGCAAAATTCCAGGGAATTCAGGAATATAAACTCAGGGACAAAAAACTCAGAGGATACAGTTGGGTTAAGAATAAGTTTTTTAATCATCTCAATGGCCTTTCTTTATGACAAACACTCTTGTGTTGATGGAAAGAAGAAAGCAAAATGCTAATTCAAAGATAATTTCCTTAGTCTGTTTCGTGGTTCTTTCTTTGCAATTCTGTATCCTTCCACTTTCTCCCTCTCTTTTTTCTCAGGAGAAGTAGCTACTTGTATGACTATATAAAAGCTTCCATCAAAACCAGGATTGCCTTTACCCTTCCTTGTATTTTATCTCCTTTATTCTTAGATCAGTTCTTGGCATCATTCAGCACGCTAAGGCCAACTTGGGATCTTCATAACTACTCACAAAACTAATTTCTTGTTTCCCTTTAAATTCCTCTTTAAAACTCTCCTTTGCATTGATGCCTACATCACTACTCATTTGTCAGTGGTGATCTCACATCTCTACTCTTCTGTTTATGGGCACTGCCTTCAGAAGTTGCCAATTTTTTTTCTGTATTTATACAGTATTTAAACAATCAGTATCGCTCTGTCAGTAGCGTTGATCAGCCATATGCTATTAAAGTAATCAGTAATAACTTTTTTAGTCTAGTTCCAGAGGTTTGGAGGCAGAATTTGAGGATTTGAGCAGGTACATGGTGTGCAGCTGAATATGATATGTTATAGTATCCAGTGAAAGGAGCAGCAAATGTGGCTAAAGGGTTGGTGACAATCAGAGATTGCTGCAAGAAAGCTATTTCCTTCTAGCCTTTTATTTCTGTAATTTATGAGTCTGATTACCTAAGATAGTAAGGGGCAAACCCTATCAAGATTTATACCCCAAAGTGAAGCTGCATACAATTAGTCCCATCATCATCAAATATCTTAGTTACTTATTGTTAAAATATACCAAAAAAGGAAAGCAGTTATGTTAATGCAATCAAAACATGCCTTTCATATGCACTTAGAAATGTTTTATTCCTCAATTATTAGAAAACAAAAGTAAATGAAATGTCAGTAACTAATTTACAGATTAATTTATGATCTAATGATTTCTGGGAACATCCTCATGCTTTTGCTCCAGATGGGTTTTGTCTTAAGTGAGGGGTCAGAACCTAGACACAGATAGTACACTTAACACAAAAAGTATTTAACTGTGGCTGCACATATGACCCACAGCATTTGCTGCTCCAGGTAGTGAAATGCCACAGATCAGATTCTCATAAAGCTCTTTGCTATACCTTGTTCACTCCTCATGACAATTTAATCTTTCAAATTCTTGATATGAAAATTAAAAACAGATGTCTTAATTAAAATACTGGGTTCTTTTCTCACCACTTGATAATTAGCTTGAGCCGAACCTACACTGATGTGTCCAAGTTTTGAATTAGATCTCACTGCTGTGGAACATCTGTTTGCACTTGACCATGTCAGGTTGCCAGAAGCATGATCAAATTAACTGTGGAACCAGGGTCAGACCCTCTAAGTTGCTGTAAACAGCTATTTTTTTCTAATTGTTAAGAAATGTAGAATACTTATGGTAAAAATAACTCAAGTTTATATCCTTTTCCGTCGTTCATATTTATTTGAAAAACTGAAAACAAACAGTTTCCTACCACCTCCATTTGGCTTTTCCTATGGCTGGATTCTGTACCTGGGACAGGGCAACCCTGGGTGAACAGACAGACTGGAGAATGGGAGGCTGGAAAACAGAGCTGTGGAAAGGGACCTGGAGGTTATGTTTGACAGAAAGTTGAACATGAGTCAGCAGTGCCCTGGCAGCCAGGGGGGTCACCAGGCACAGCATCACCAGCTGGGCAAGGGAGGGGATTGTCCCACTCTGCTTCGCACTGTGGAGGCCTCACCTCGAGTGCTGGGGACAGTTTTGGGCACCAAAATATAAAAAAGATATTAAGCTATTAAAGAGTGTCCAAAGGAGGGACATGAGGGTGATGAAGGGCCTTGAGGGGAAGCCACATGAGCAGTCACTGAGGTCATTTGGTCTGTTCAGCCTGGAGAAGAGACACCTCATTGCAGTCTACAATTTCCTCATGAGGGGAAGAGGAGGGGCAGGCACTGATCTCTTCTCTGTGGTGCCCAGTGACAGGACCCAAAGGAACAGCATGAAGCTGAGTCAGGACAGGTTTAGGTTACATATAAGGAAAAGCTTCTTCCCCCAGAGGGTGGTCAGGCGCTGGAACAGGCTCCCAAGGGAAGTGGTCACAGCACTGGCCCCGACAGAGTTCAAGAAGAGTTTGGACAATAGCCTCAGGCACATGGTGTGAATCTTGGAGGGTTCTGTGCAGGGCAGGAGTTGGGCTTTGATGGTCCTTGTGGGTCCCTTCCAACTCAGGATATTCTACGATTGTATGATATATTATCCACTTCTGTCCCAGCCAGAATATGATCATATCCTGACAGATGAAAAATTTTAGGCAAGGAAAAAACCAGCAACACTGTTCTTCCGAGGAGTAGGAGATACTTAAATAGCATATTGACTATTTGTCATTTAACTTTTTACCATTTTTCTGAAAATGATTCCTATTAATTAGTCAAATAATATAGTTATAATTAAGTTCAACAATCCAAATCAATCTATCTGTGCTTTCGTATAAAAACTTTCTATGTGACTAGCAGGTAATTAGGTTATGTTCAAAACTAGGAACAATCATTTAAACGGGGTCTATCAGTACAACAATTACTTTTGCTGTATTATAAAAATTTTCTGGCCAGAATATCTAAGCTGACAACTAACAGTAACAAGGCAATTAAGGGACATCTGTTCTTCTGTGCTCCTGAAATCCATCGTATAAATAGACTTGCAATACGTTCTCTTTCAGTAGAGTAGGGGTCCTGTAAATCTTATTTCATATCAAATTCTTAAGAAGCAAATCCTGACAATATAAACTATAAGTTTAACCCTTTTAATGCATTCTTACTTTTATAGGAAAGTCTCATTTTTTAAATGTTGTCTTTGCATAAATACATATCCATTTTGTTAAATAAGTCTCATTAGTTGAACCCTTCATTGATATATTCTTTCTATTTACAACAAAGTAGTTAGGATTATCTTTTTGCTTTTAAAAATTTTGAGTACTGTGTAAAAATGAAATATGAACTTAGAGGGACAATCTACTGAATAGCTCACTAGGGTAATTTACTGTTATATGCATGTGATATTTTATGAAAAAACATGCAGTATTATTCCTTACCTTCAATACAGCCCCACTTTGGGCAGATCACTTTTTCATGTCTTAGAGATCTAGGACTTTACTGGGAGTATGGGATTTACTATTCAGTTTTCTGTGATCACTCTGGTTAATCTCGTTCTCTAAACACAACAGCTTCCACATATAAACACTAAAATGTGCATCTAATTTATCACTACTTATATACTTGGAACTTACTGAATCTATGGCCTAGAAGAGTAAAGCCTGTTGTCATCTCTGTGGATGAAAACATTTCTTTGTTAGTAGGATGAATGCAGAGAGCACTGCTGAGGACAAAACTGTACCTTCAGAGCAAGCCCTCTGAAAATGTAAAGTTGACGCAGTATTCAGAGTTCAGAGGAAAAGGACATGTCAGAATCAAAACTAATATGTTTTAACTTTCTAGATGTACATTACAATGAAGTAGAAGAAAATTTGTTTTCTTTCATAGCGTTTTTATACAGATAGCTGTACTTTTTTTCTTGTTTCCTAAATATACAGTCCACGTTGCCAAAAGTTCCTTATATTTTCAAAGTGACAGGGTGAATTCAGGGCTCTACTTTTCAGAGATATTACCAGCACTAGTAGTACTAATGGTACTATTTCCAAAGAAATAACTGACAATCACAAGAATATCAAGAAAAGTGTTCAGGCTTTTTCTCCTCATGAAATTGTTACTACAGCATTTTCCCCATATGTCTAACTCCACAGATGTCTGTATTTTATAATACACTGACAATTTTAGTCAATACATCATCCCTGCCTTACTACACAAGGTAGTTTGACACAGACATGCATGAAGGTGTGGAGAAAGAGGATCCCCCAGGAAAATCTAGGTCTAGGGAGGAATTCGTTTTTCCTATCTAACCAGTGTGCTGAAAGAGAAAATGTGTTTTGAACTGGGATTGTGATATGGGGGTGGGAGGGGAAGAGGTTATGTTTTGGGAAATAGTTATGTCTAGTAGGTAGCTTGAAAAATACAAGGTTCTGCTTTCTGTGATTTCCAAAAGAAGAGTTTGAGGGTCAAAGAAAGAAAGAAAAAGTGTCCTTCTTTCAGTTCAGTTTCGCTAATATCCTGATTGCGATGAGATCTTTCCAGCTGGCACATATCCCTCTTTATCCCTTGTGATGGTTGACCTTGGCTGACTACCAGGTGCCCCCCAAGCCTCTTTATCACTCAGCAGCATGGAGCGGAGAAAATAAGATGGAAGAAGACTTTGTGGGTGAAGATAAAAGCAGTTTAATAAAGAAACAGCAAAGGTTATGCATGTGAAAAAAATAAACAAAGTGAGTTTATTCACTACTTCCCATTAGCAGGCAATGACCAGCCACTTCCTGGGAAGTATGGCTTTAGTACTCCAGAAGACAAATGCAGCTTTTATTATTGAACAGGTGCCATACGGTATGTAAGATCTCTTTGCTCAGCTTGAATCAGCTGTTTTGGCTGTGCTCCTTCCCAAACTCTTGCCCATGCCTCAGCCTATGTTCTTTGGAGGGGGCGCAGTGTGGAAAGACAGCACTGCTCAGCAGTAGCTAAACACTTGTGTGTTATCAACACCTTTCCAGCACCAACACTCGGCATGGCACAATGAGGGCTGCCTCAGGGAAAAGTAACTCCATCCCAGCCTGAATCAGTACAGCCCTGCAGAATCTGAAGAAAATTCAAAATTTATTTAAAGAAGGCTGTTTTAGTCATAAATCTTTAAAACTGAATGAAGCGACATCACTGGCTTCTACTGGAGGAGGCAGGGTGGTCCTAGCTCTGAGAAATGTTGATTTGAATGTTGCTTGTCTGAATGTAAACACAACTCTGACATGGTTCAAACCTACTGGTTTTTGCAACAGATCTATGATTTCTTTAAAGGACTGTGAAACTAATTTGCATACCTGAGAACAAACATGTGTCTGCAACCACATTCAAACGTACAGAATGAAAAAGGCAGCATAGTATCACCTTAAGCAAAACACCAGCTCCTTCTTCCCCAGATTAGGCAAATCTGATTTCAGCTACTATTTCAGCAGAAATTTTTTCAAGGCTTAGAGACATCAAAATTTTCTGAGATGCGAATTGATGAAGGTGTGACAACATCTATTGCCAACTTAGCATCCAGCCCTCAGGAGGACTTCGTAATCCCCAAAATAAAAGCGTTTCCTTTAGTCCCAGCAGCTGAAATCAGGGTCTGAAATATTCATCCTATTGGGGGACTAGATAACAGTGAATTAATCTCTTCCATAATTCTGAAGAGGACTAAGGTAAAAGACATGTATCCTGTCTTACTGGCAACCCTAGTAAAACAAAACCACAAGTTTTTCAAACTGTGGAGCCTATTAGTGTATAAAGCCCATGTAATCAAACGTATGCCACATCTGTGGTGTTTAACTGCGCGCAGACAACGTTTCGACAAGTATGCCCACCAAGGCTGACCATCCTGAAGCTGTTACACAGTTACACAGGCAATGGGATAGCTAATGCTACTTTTTCTAATATGGTTTTAGTAAAGTTCCAGCTGCCTGAACAAAAGCAAAAGGCAGATTTATGATGTATTTCTTAAGAGGTTGGTCATATTTCAAGCTTCTGGAAGAGACACATAACCTGACATATAAAACAGTGAGAACGCGGATGAACACACAGCATCTCATTACAAAGCAATGTCCACATAAATATAGATTATATATATATAAAAACCAAAGATACTTGTACTGCAATAGTTAAACTGTCTAAAATATTAAACATTTGCATTGTACTGCAAAATTACTCTGGTAAAACATACCAGTTGATGGTAAATACAAGTCAAGGAGACCTCATGCTGCAAACCTTACTGCATTTTTTATAGGATTTGCACTGGCTGGTAACATATGTGCTATCACATCCATCAGCCATCATCAAACCACAGCTACCACATGTTCCCTAACCTCTGGCGTATTAGGTATTATTCCCTGGCACATCTTCACTTCAAAATCTGTGCATCTGACTCACAAGCTCTAAAACTGAAGTTTTCTTTTTCTGCTCTGATTTAATTCATCTTATCTCCTGTTATGGTAAATGTGGAATATTTTCTTGTCATTAGTCATACCTCATATGGATAACATGTAGTAGCCTTTCAGAATATTTCAATGTGAAAACGATGGGTTTTCACATTGAAATATTTCTTAATAAGTCATTTTTTTCAATATACAAATTTCAAAAGCAAGCATTTCACATGAAACTAAAACAGATTCATTTTTTTACACTATTGAGAAATTTAACTGATTATTCCTAAGATTTTTTGCTAAGATTGCTAGATTAAATTGTTCTTTTATGTAGTATTTTACCAACTGATTTGAATTCTCAGCTGTCTTTTGAACTTGGACAAAAATAGCAAGAAAATGCTTCAGTATTTTAGATGTCAGAAACAACTTTTGCCATTGCATGGCTTTAGGTGTAACATGTTTGTTTTAACTGCTGTTCTTCAATGTTCCGCATGTTGTTGCAATAATGCAATGCATTCATTACCTCAAAATGTGTATATATATATATACACACACATATATATATGTGTGTGTATGTATATATACACACACATACATATATATACATATATATATACATACATCTATATATATACACACACACACATACATATATATATACTGCTTCTTGTGGGGTCTATAGGTTACAAATAAAAAGGATTTGGTCATACTATGCGATTCTATCTAAGCCCTGTCTTCAGGTGAAACCAGTTAATCTTAGTTTAGCCTTATATGATTTGGAGTATTTCTTATATAAGGCATGAATAATAAATACTTGTTTTTACAAACTTTTCTGGATCTAGATACTGCTTCATAAGCCAGCGGTTTTCTGCCTTGGATGTAAGCTTCAGAAAATAATCCATAAAAATATTTTGCAAGGGTGTTGATAATGTGTTTATACACTAAATTTTACAGAGAACAAAGAAACCAACAGGGAATATGAACATGTATCCCGTCTTTGGTTTTTTTTCCAACCTTCCTAGTCACATAAGAAACTTGGGAAATATCTGGATGACTGCCCTCTCATTTTATTTTATTTGTATGTTATTCATTTAGCCTTACTATTTGACTATGTTCTCACTTCAGCTAGATCTCTTATGATTACTTTATTTTAAAAAATTAAAATTGCTATTACTAAGAGATTTCACCTTTCTTTATGGATAGCTGAAGGGTGCTCTGTACCCTGTCCTTACTTTGACAGAATAAAAACAGCAAGTTTTCACAGATGTTTACACAGTTTTTCTCAGGCTAAATGAATTGACAAAAATAAGTAGGGATTAGCAATGCTGATCTTTGCTGTAAGTAACATTTGTTCTTGGATCAAATACAATAGTTGGTCCTTTAATTGTACATATTCCAAAATGCTGTATTTCAGAATATGGGAAAACTTCTCATTCTTCAAGTTTCTGTTTTTGTGTTTCAGTCTGGCTGCAAAATGATTTAGGGAAGTTGTATTCAATAGTTCTGCAAAATATTCTGTATTTGACATTATCTATCCATATTGTTAAGTGGGAAAGAAATGTTTGATTGAATGGCATAACAAATCTGTATCTCAGATGAAAATTCCTCATTTTGCTCTGTGATAGCTCTCTAAAAGCAGAGATGTCCTTCAGTTCAAGCGTTTTTCACTGGCCTGCTCTGTTAGTATATCAGTAAGGCATAAGACAGTCTTTTCATCAGACAGAGGCTTAAAGGTCTGCTGCAGGTTTTTTCTAGTGACAGAAGAAGATACCAGCAAGGAGGAGGATATAGTCAAATGCTTCACTTGGTTATAAAAAAAGGATTGAAAAAGCAGGTCTCCATTCTTGACAGATCCATTGATTTCTTGAATTTTTGGCAGGTTTGTTATGACAGATGTGCTCAGTAGAACTGCAGGGTATGCTTATAGCTACTTACAGATTTTTGGAAACTGCTGTTTCTGCTAAGTTATTCAGTTTAGAAGTGGAAACCCACATTTTATAATAAAATGAACTTTTCTTCGATGACATCTGTCACAGCTTGATTACTTATGTTGAGGTAGTAACTTAAGTCCTTTCGTATGAATAAATAACAGTGTGTTAAATAACAGATAGTTTATGTGTAATGCTGCCATCTATCCAAAGGCTAAAATCAGTTTTCTATCAAGTCTTGAAACAAAAAAAGACTCCAAATAGGTATAAGGGCAAACCTTTTCACCACAGGACGGTCAAGCATTAGAACAGATTTCCCAGAGAAGCTTGTGTAGTCTCACTCTTCAAGATTTTCAACCTAAACTGGTTAAAGCCCTCAACAATGTGGTCTGACCCTGCTTTTAGAAGGACATCTTGAGGTCCCTTCCAACCTGAACTTCCCTGTGATTTTGTAAAAGGTATTTTGTTTCCAAATTGATTTAGGAATATCAGTGTATTTTTATTGCTCCATAGCAGTTTCAAGTCAACTGCACATCATCTTAATCAGATATTAGTCAATATGACACATCCAATGAATTAATCTATAATTTTAAGTATCAAAGTGCTAGTTTTTAGATTTAATATCAAAAGAATTTTTTAAAAATGCTATAAAAACTTGGGATGACTTTTCCCCGAATCTGTAATTCTTAAACTTTGGCAACAGAACTTCAATTGATTGAGATATGATTAGGAAGTACACTGAAATACCAGATTTCTATTTTTATTTTAGATAATCTAGCTTTGGTCTACAATTTTATACTTTCCAGTGATAATCCAAAGAAACAAATGCTTACTATTTTTTTCTCATAGTTAGTAATTGAATACTCTAAGAACAGATTAAGATAAGATCAGAGTGCAAGAGCAGCCATGATTGCAAAAAAAACACGTTCACATGACTTGAGATGTCTCCAGGAACAAGACTGAATTCAGACACAGCAGAGTAACAGAGAAGGGAGAGGAAATTTTGTTCTTGAAGAACATTTTTAGTAACAACAGTAGTAGAAAGGCACTACTGAAATTCCAAAATTTATTGCATTACTGTGTACTCTAAAGGGAAGGGGATAAAAATATTTTATAGCAGTTCTTCAAAAATAGAAACTGCAGAGCACAAATACCATAATTGTAACAGTTCTGCTTTCATCTACCAGCTCTACCTGCAAATTGCCTGAAGCTGTCATCTACATGAGAATTAAATATAATATTTTACAGAACTGATATTGAAAGGCTAGAGTTATGGGTGGATTCTAGGAGTTCAAATGAGTTTGTAGTGTCAAGAACATGAATGCTAGTTTAGTATTCATCATGTGACCAAAACTTCCCTCCAGAGACTGAATTTCTCAAATAATGATGGAGTCCATTAAAATGTACTGAAAAGTGAGAAGACCAGACTAGGGCTTTAGGAGAAAATTACTTCAGTTCATGGGAAAAGTAAATTTGACTTATCCAAGATTTTTACTTCTGATAAAGAGAAAACAAAAGGGAAATATATACCAAGAATTCACAATGTTAATCTCTTTAATTTTTCAATTTTTAACTAAAAATAAAGAGGAATAAGGCATTTATCATTATACTTGACTAGCTGGAGGCAAATTCTCTCTGTAATCCTAAAACTCATAATTTCTGAGCATTCATGTAGAACTAAACTTGTTCTGCCGAATTAAAAAAAATATATTTTCAAAGCCAGTAGTAATTTAGAATCTGTCTTGTGGAAATATTTTCATGTGTTCAATGCAGATAACTATTTAGTAGATTTTATAGGGGTCCTCAGGCACATAATATCCATTGCAAACTCCATCTGTGGGTACCTTTTATTGTACTTACTTGCCAACAGATGCATCTAACATTAGCACCTAACACTAGCATCTAACAGTAGCTTTCAGAAGTTCCTCCACACACTGAAAAAAGAAGAAAAAAAATGAAGGAAATGCCCAGTTTATATCAAACTAACCCCATTACTATTAGTTTGGCAAATGCAATAATTTTTCTGGGCATGCCCACAGGTAGGCTACACACAAGTACACTGGGCTTCAGGGTTTAAGTATAACACAACTAAGTAAAAAGACTAATTCTTGTCCTGAAAAGCAGTTAGATGAGATGGAGCTGAAAACAAGCACTAAATCTTTCCACAGCCAAAGTGCCTACAAACTGCTTCATGCAACAGATGTATTCTAAAAGTGTAGGTGTGAAAAGTGTATTTCTAGTATCCTTTAAGGGAAAGCAGACAGCTTAACACAAACACCTCATACAGGAATGATTCAGATCAGAAGTATTCCTTCTCTCAAAGTCCATACTGATCTTTGCGGGGCAACAGCCCATAAGGTACAGGATGGTATGACCATAATTATTTATCATCACCTGGAGAAATTACAAGATGAGGCAAAGACAATGACTACAGCATCCAGGCAGACTGATCCATTTGCAGGTGATGTGTTAAACCATTCTGCCATCTTACAGTGCTGTAAGATGTGCTATACACCAACAAGGCAACAAGTGTTCTGAGGAGGTAGGCTATTTCCAGAGAGTACAGTGTTCTCAGCCTTCAGGTTTATGAAGACTGCCTGCACTGTGGGCTGCTGTGCCTCTTGGTGCACCCTCTGTGCTGATGTGAGGGGCTCCTTGTAATCACACTTGACTCTCATCCTGCCAGACACAGGGGGAGACTAGAACTACTGAACACATCTCAACCTTCACATCTCTATGAACTTGCCATGAGTTCAGTGGGTGCCAAGGCATAAGGAAATTTATTAGTCTGCAGCAAAAAAAAAAAAAAAAAAAAACAACAAAACACCAGAGTAAAACAACATGTGAGGGCATGGCTGGTTAGAAAACAAACTAGCTTCTCAATAGCCTGAATTTATGAGGTTTTAGGAAAAGTGATGCCTGTCCTGTGGTTCTTCTCACTATTCCCAGCAAGCTGGTTTTCTTTCTGGAGCTTTCTCTTTCTGGCCTCTGTTGTGCTCAAACCATGCAGAATGCTTAAGCTGCCTCACCTGGGGTAGTACCCACAGCCATGGGCCCAGAAGTTCTCTTTAAGCTCAGACCTGGGCCTGAGCTGGAGTGCTGGTGGGTGGTTTAGCCAAGGTACGGCTGGTGGGGATTGTGCTGATCCAGCACCAGCTTGCAGGCTGACTCCCTGGTTTTTCTGAGCCTTGCCTCATCACTGTGTGCCCACCAGGTGCTTTCTGGACCTGATCCTGACCCACAGATTGAATTCCAGGCTTAACTTCAGACCTACTTCCTCACTGTGCTTCTGATCTGGACTGGTGGTTGGTCCTGGCTGCCATTCATGGGTCAGACCTGTTCACTGGTTGCTCCTTGTGAGCCCCTGCTGTTCCCAGCTGTCATCCCAGAGGCAGCAGCTGGCCTGATGGCCCAGGCATATTTTATTTGCCAGTGTGAATTTAGACATGCAGTGCCTGTGCTGACAGGCTGTCAGCACCCCAGCTCCAGTGCTGGTACTCAGAGTAGTTCCTCTGAGCATTCTCCAAGGAGGAACCCTTGGGCAGTTCCTCTGTCAGTGCCATCAAACCAGATAGGGACACCAGTGTTTACAGGTTCCGTGCTAGCAGTAATTTGGGGAAAGTTTCAAAGCTGGTTTCAGTGTCTTGGGTTTGATTTGGGCTTGGGTTTTTTTTTTTTTTGACACAGAGGTTTTGTGAGGACTTTAGTCAATCTGTTCTGATTTAAAAAAGGAGCTCATGACATTTCTGATGGATCTGGCCAATGTCAAGGCTTGACATCCAGTCCTCCCCTAGCAGGCTGGTTTTGATTGTCAGTGCTGCAGGGGGCTGGTACACCTGCTGTATTCCTGTAGTCACATTTAAGAAAATACTTCTGTGGCATAAGCACGAGGAGGAGAGTGGGAAGATATACTCTAGTATAGAGGCATCATCTAGGGCTTGCCATGCACATGAGCATATGTTCCCAGCCACTGACACTATGTTTGACTAAAACTTTTAACAGGTGATTTTTGTGCTCAGTGCTTCTATTACAAGTCTGTAAGAAGCATAAGTTTGTTTGCCTGAGAGCTGGGTAAAAAATAAGCTTGAAATCCAAGTGTCGGAATGAACAAACAGTGCTAACTTATATAACTGTATCATGTATCATTTGCAGATCTGCCCAGACAAAGTTTTCATTGTATAATAGGCATCTGCTTCTAGAATGGTCCATGATAAGCCCTCTGAGAATTCTTGGTAATTACACTAAAGGCTACAGTATTAAATACATCCTAAAATACCAGACAAGATTTTGCATCACTCAAGGTACTTTCTTCTAGTCGCTACTTTCATCATTCAAAAGTGAATTGTTTCTTTGATAATTCATCTGTCTTTCATATAATCACCTATTTGCAAAGTGATGGATTTTACAGGAGATTGTAATTTGTGGATTTAAGCAGCCTAATGTTGTGTGATGAGTCATGAAAATTCTGAACTTAATATTTGGTGCCTGTAAGATGAACAATTTTCTTTAGATGAAACTGGGGGATAAGAAAAAAATATTGTTTATTACAACATAAATGCAACATTTCAATGCAAAACTACCCTTGCACTGAGAGTTAAGTTGCTGGTTCCATAACAAAAAGAGCTGAAAACATTTAAATTTAAGTCTCATCCATGTGCCCCTTCCTCATCTTTGTGCCTCTCCCTTGCATTCACACACACACATGCACGTCTTTGCATCCTGTTTCCTCACTGTTGTGGCTGCCTAAGTCATTATTTCAACATGCAGCACACTGAGGAAGGTGTTAGCAGCCACTGCTCCCTCCGTGAGTCAGCAGGAGGCAGGTCCCGAGAGAGTTCTGGTTCCTGAGAAAAAGAGACCACATGTTTCACCACCATGGTATGCTCTGTGTTACATGACTCCACAGCTGAATCCTATGAAATTGAACGTGTCAGTCGCCTGAACACAACATTGTTTTGGGAAAATTACAGCTTAAGTACAGTGGAAATGCCAATACTCCCCTATGGCAAATACTCTTGAAAACTTGAGAGACTGAAAACAATCCTTGAAAGCACTTAATAGCTGCAGACAGGCTCAGAGCATAATAGCTCTTTGATCTTGTGTATGATGGGAAGAGCACCACTGGGAGCTTAATGCCATCATTTTATGCAAATGTCACGGAAGGAGACTCCATGAAGTTAAATTGTTCCATCTCAAATGCAACATTTATGAAAGCCATCACTTCTTCATTATCCTCCAGGTGGATACAATAGATCATTATATAATAGAAATTAAACCTAAATGTTATCTTTGAGTTTGGAGAACTAGTAGATACTTTAATTAGAAAGAGAAGTGCCTGTGATAGATATATAAGCCTGTTTGCAAAAATCTACTGTTAAGAAATGCTGACTATAACTAATAATGCAAATCCTATAATATCATAAGGAAAGTCCCATATAAAGTAACAACTAAAAATGGACAAAGACAAACCACAGCCATTGTAAGAAAAAGAAAAATCTGGGATAAAATTTCCATTCACTTTGTGCAATCTTATTGTGGCTGAGATCAGCAGAGATTTTTTACAAAATGGGCTCTGCAAATAAATTATTTTTGAAAACATCGTTGTCCATGTTTACAGACTATGTCTTTAAATTAAAGAATAGCATTTCTCCTACCTGATCTTTAAAACAAAATAAGAGCTGTACTAACTTCTGACCCTGCTCTAAATTCAATTTTTTTTCTTTTTTTCAGAGACTTCAAGGGTGTTTTGTTTTATTTATCTGAATAAAAAGAAGTTTGCTTGGTTATAACTCTCTAGTCTTTCATGGGCTGAGTTAGTTTTAAAACCCCATGGAAACAACAATGATCATCTAAGAAAACTGCATCTTTTAACTTGCAGCAAATATTTGTACAGTACAGACAGAACATATTTTTACTGCACTAGAAAAAAATTAGGATCAATATGTAGAACCTTTACTGAAAATAATGCATCCAAAAATCACAGAACCAAGCGGTGCATCTCTGTTTTACTGAAACAGATTCCAAGTCAGAAATAATGGAAGTTAACTATAGAGAAGAGATATATGCTATGAAACACATAATGAGAAATTTTCAGAGAGGAAATTTACTCAAAATTGCTTGCTAGTAAAAATAAATAATTCAAATCGCGTTCTGCATAAAACCCTTTGGTTAAAAACAACTGAGATCATAACGTTTTTGGTACAGTCCTATGCAGCTAAAACCAAACCCAATTAAAATATAAAAGTTAAGGGTCAACTCTTATCCTGGACTTAAGAATACTAGATTTTTTTGCTTGCTGTCCTTGTTACAAGTTACTGATTTTGACTTAAATTTGAAAAAGTAAAGTGGGTATCGTTGATAAGTAAGATTTCTACTTTAAATATAAAGATTTGACAGTTACAGATGATAACGTGGGAGCCAGTGAATATGCCAACAGGGAACAAGAGAGTCCCCTAAAGGAACAGATCCCGAGAGATCTCCCCAGGTTAGCGTGAGGCCTCCCAGGATGCTTTGTTCTACCACGCCAGGGTACTCCAGTTCTGTTTCCCTGACTGACTCATTGATTTCCCTGCCCCTTTTTCCCTTATATGTCAGGGTCCCACCCATGTACCGCCCCTGTGCCCTGAGACCATTAGTCCGTGTGCTCTCTCCGCCCCTCTCATCCCCATATAAAATCCCAGGCTCATGCTGTTGCTGTCTTTCCGCCTTTGGGAATCATGTGGATGAGCATCCTCTGAGGTCCCCACGTGGGCAGCCTTCTCACCTCCTTTATCACCGCCGTGCTGTGGGGCTGCCAGCAGCCGGAGCGCCATGTGGGGCAGGCAGCCCTGCTGCACTCTTCAGGAAGGTCTGTGGCTTGCCACACCATCGCAGGGAACCAACAATCCACAGCAATAACTCACAGTTAGTTCCAATATGGATTGATCCTGCACTTTTAATGACAAGCAGCACAGCGAATGCAGCAATTCACTGAGTGGGATCCACCTGTTAGAGCGACAGCGGCGCTTTAGATCACATTGCAGTTAACTGGTATTACCAGTCAGAAATAAAGCGTTGGTGGATTGGTCATACTGTTTCCAGTGGAAAGTTTATGGGTTTTATTTATTTACTTACCTATTTTTGCAGTAGCAGTAGTAGCAATTGCAGTCAATATTGTACATTAACAAATATAGAAATGAGGGGCTGAAGTAGGAGACAAGGATTTGTAAACTGAACCCTGCTCCAGGGGGTCTGTTAATGACCTACAAAGCCTTATTCCTTTATGATTTATGGTACATGTCAGTTAGAAGTAACCAGCTCGGCACATGAGCCACTCTGCAGGACCCCCAGCTCCTCCACTGTCTCCCTCTCAGCTGTGGATTATGGGATGTGACCACTGCGCACACATATCCCATTAGACTGTTGCTGTAAGAACGCTAGTGTGCTGCACTGATTTCTTTTTGCCTTGTATGCCAGAGCAAATCAGAGCACAGTAAAACCCTTCCTTGGCTCTCCTTCAGAAACCTTTCCTAAAAAGGAAAGAAAAATAATTCTCTCCTCTACCCAACTTCAATTTTTTTTACAAAGCATATAGGAGTCTGGTAATTTTGATAGCTCTACTGTTCTAATAAATTTGGTTGCAATTAGACAGTAAGTTCAAAAGCTATTGAGAAAGTATTAGCAAGATATAAACATGCCATCTCCATCATACAACTGAAATTATATCTGCCAAACCAAATGCACTGGGAAAAAATAGGCTATATTAGGAAAAAAAAAATCATTAAATCAGTTTTTAAAAATTTGTAGAGTAAAAAATAATTGATTTATCAAAATTAGTAAAATTTTAAAAGAGAGATCAAGCAGGCTTCACACAGAATAAGTAACAGGCAGCACACTTTTTCTATTTACTACCCATTATTAAAAATGTTTGTAGAAAGCATATGGTTGCTCTTGCAAGAATATTCACTTAGGAATTTTATTCAAATTTTTCTCAAGCCAAAGGATTGATCTATTACAGAAAGACCTGAGATGATTCCCTTTTTACATAATGCTGACAAGCACAGTATGTTTGCTAAGGTAATGCCTAACAAAAATTCAGTCGGAGAGCCAATCCTGGTAATGCTGGCACACTCTTACAGCAGGTGTTTCTTACTCTAACATAGCTGAAATGAGTCTTAACTATATCCTAGAAATGATAGAAATGGGGAAAAACTTGACTAGAACATGGTATTGTGATTCATAAAAATTGGGCATCACAGAAAGGCTCCTGAGAAAAAGGAATTGTCTCCTTACATCAGGGAAGTCTATTGTCATGGATTAACTTTGTTCTCTCACTCTCTTATGAAAAAACCTTTTAGTAGTGTTTATAGTAGTTTTTCCTGCATCTCCTTTTAAATACTTAATACTTTTAAATAGTTAATGAACCAAGATCGTCTACTTCATGTTCTGTTCTCAAAACCATACAGCTTGGTACCATTTTTGGCCCTGAAGCCTGCTCCAATAATGTTGAAATATTTAATGAGACATAGATCATGGTTCAGAGTTTTCCCATGGGTACTCCTGCTACCCATAGATGCACAATCACTTCTGGCACTTGAGCTAGTAGTTCTGCCTACTGCCTCCCTTTATCAGGAGGACGCACCCTACAACTTAGAGCAACACTTAGGTTTGATCAGGAATTCCTGGCATCCTTGTCAGGGCACACGATGTTAGCTGTTGCATTTCTACAGTGCTTAGCACAATGGAGCTCTGTTCTTGGATGTCCCCGAGATGCCACACTGATAGAAATGATAGTATCCTTTTCCGCTCTCTGACTATCTGAATTCCTCTGAGAAATTCTGAATACTGGTGACATTACAGACAGAAAAGCCAAAACTTTATTTCTTGACATGCTTCTCAAAATCAAATTACTACCTTAAATGTCATGGGCCATGTTGACAAGTCATGCATTATACTGATTTTCACAGAGTTTTTTTGCAGATTCAGCAAGAAAGGACATATAGAGAAGATTCACTGTAGCTTGCATTTTCAGTCTTACAGTAAAGGGAAGGGCAGTCATATGAGTAACTGCCAGCAAATATTATCTTACCTTTCACGCATTAAAATACCTTTCACCTACAACCTGAACAAGGTGTATCAAATTACTGCATTGTAATTAATCCCTTTCCACTCATCACTCAAAGTGCTGCTTCCTCTATTAGCAATTTTATTTCCTTATAAAATGTATATTTAACTACTCAAAATGAAATAGAGAGGCCATTCCAAGTTCTGAGCAATGGTAAGTTCTGAGCTTTATGTGAACTTAGTGTGTCCTCAAAACTCAATAGGATTTTCTCTGTTTTTCTTCTTAATTTTCCTAAACTGAAATGCAAACTGTTGTAATATTGAATAGTCAATGAAAATGAGCTTATTTTCGATGTGCAGAAGCCATATGTCAATCCCTGGAAATAACTAGACTTTTACATGGGTTGCTGTCCCTAACAGAGCTGACTACAAGCTGTGGGCTCAAAAGACCATTTTAAAACATATTTGAAAAGATATTTCTTTCTGTGTTGGGTAAACACCACAGGAGAAACAGAAGGGTTCAAGTTTTTGCTGTGTTTTATGAGTACACTGTAAGTTGATCTTCCTGACTTGAATAGAAATCCCTGGCACATGTTCTTTCAAACAAAGGAACTATAGAATCATGGGAACGTGGCTGCTGTGGACATAAGGTATGGCGGGATGGGGTTGTTCTAATATGTATCTACAAAGAAGAGAGAAAGAAGCAAGAAAGTACCACTGAGCCAAGACTTCTCAGATGACTAAGTTTTTACAAAAAAGTACCTTGGGAAATAAAAAGCTTTAAAAAAGAATCAGAAAGTAGTTTTTGTTTCCTATATCCACAGCAGAATTCACAACCCTATTTATCCCCATGATAATAGGGTATAAATGAAGAATTCAGGTTCCAGCACCTGGTTAAAAGGATCAATGACACCCACTATTGTGGGAAAATGTGGACATCTCTAATTGCAAAAGCACCTTATAGGTTACACTGGCAGAGATTAAGCTCAAGAGGTTTTAGGCAGAAAATAACTTG
>WEIT01013455.1:0-23113 GCA_013389985.1 Dryoscopus gambensis | reverse complement strand
TCTCAGAGGTGACAAATCTCTTCAGTGGTCATGCCAGGTGTCAATATTCAGTCTGACGACTGATTGGTTTGACTATAACTTCCTTAGAAAACTCACTTCCTTTCAAACCAGGACACTCTCTTACAAATATCATCCATATGTGCTTTGTATGGCTACAGCTTCCTCTCAGGTCTGCTGTCACTTCGTGCCATAGAACGAGACATCTTGCTGATAAGCACCAGGTAATTTTGTCCCCCAAATCAATACTAATGCACAGCCTAGAGAAAAAAAAAGGGAGGCCTTACAAAAAAAAACACCTAAAAGCCAAAGGAAAAAAAAAAACAAAAAAACAAACAGACCAAAAAACCCAACAAAAACAAAAAACAAAAAAAACAAAAAACAAACAAACAAAAAGATAAACAAAAAAAAAAAAAACAACCAACAACAGGCAGTGCCAGCTAGTCTACTAAAAATATTTCCTGAATATATTTTGGGAGTTGGAACTACTGGGAGCAGGTCAGGGAGTTTTCACTCCTCACCTACACAGCTTTAAAAGATGCAGCACAAAGACAAGTAAGCTACACACACCTCTTCAAAATAGCTACCTTAACAATGAAAATAATTTAAAAATGAAACAATCTAAATAAATGCAATAAAATTGGAACATAGGAAAAAATCTCTCAAAGTCTTAGTTATCACTTCTATGATATTTTCTGATTTCCCAATTCACAGAGATCTTCCAACAGACATTACAGTTTCAGGAAGTTAGAAAAAGAGTTAATTCGATCTCCTACAAAAAAAGAGAAGACTTAAGTTTATTTCTCCAGGCCTTATAACAGGTCTTGCTTAAGTGCAGCAATTAAAAGGTTGGAGCATCAAAAGCTAACTTCAATCTTGTTTAACAATTAGAAAAACTGTGATAGAAAAATTAAAGTTAGTACCTCCTTAACAGCACTAACTTGAATTTTGCATCACTAGTAAGTAAGACTCAGTAAATTTAGTATATTCCAGATGCTCCATTAAACTAAACATTGAATTTTGATACTGTACCATGGCTCCTTTCTTCCTTTTTGTTGTTTGCTACTGCTTATAGCTTGCTAGCAAAGACTGATCTCAGTGCTGAAAGTGCATGAGCAAAAATTGTGCAGTACAGAAAACTGGAAATCAGAAAGCAAAACCCGATTCATTATTCATCTTTCTCCAAGGTCTCACCAAAGATGGAAGAGGTTTCTTGACTTAGTTTTACACAGATAATAGCCTTCAATGTTTTTCAGTTTTCAAAACTGTAATCAGAATAAGCTTTAGTGTATTCTTGACTTCAGTTTTCTTAATACAAAATCCTCTACTTCAGAAAACATTGCTTTTTTTTGGTTTGGTTTTTTTTTGCAGTGAGATTTAATAAATTATCCTTAATTTAATGTTCTAGCTATTTTTGTTTCACTGGTGTTCTTGTAATTCTGTTGGGAGGTAATACTAGTTAAAACTTTCTTTGGACCAAAAAATAAATATATTTAAAAGAAAAAAAAATTTTAAATCTTTCTTTGTTTATCTTTTTCTTAGTGGTAAATAATGTGAGTGCCTTAGTATTTTCCTATATTTGCACAACCACTAATTTTCATGCAAAAAATGTATCAGGCTTGTATTACACAAAGTTTCACATTTAAATACTTGTAAATGAACATAATAACATCGATTTGAAGAGAGGGATAATCAAATACTGGTAAATGCTGTGATCTTTCTCTCTGACTCAGTATTTAGATAGTATTGCAGGATACTATGGGTTTATTTCAGAAGAAACTGTGTCAGGATTGCTTGTGACTACTAAAATCCAAACATCATAAACAGAACAAGAGAAGTGATGCATCAGTTTGTTACCTATATTCACGGAGAGGAACTTGTGTATCCTACTTGCTGAATTGGAAATATTTCCCAAATATTTCTCAACCCTTACTGGCTACACAGTCGATGCTTTTTTTCTTCTTCTTTTATTTTTAAATTTTTTTCCAGATTTGGGTCACAATAAATCACTGTATTTTTACAAAAATATATATATTTGGAACATACATTGATTACTATGTGAATCTTGCAAATGGTCAAAACCCCAACTTAGTGCTTTTGGGTTTTTTCAGACTAACAGGCTTTAGAAGAAGAAGGGAGACTGTAATCCAAACTAATGAGTGTATTACAATGACAATAAGTATTCTCATCTGCAAGCAGAAGGTGGGCTGGACCTTACCAAGATATCATGTAAAGTACTTCAATCATAAATGTTTTACTGAACAGCACTGAGAACCTGTGTGCACTGAGAAGTGCGTGTGCCTTCAAGTTACACTTCAAGCCAAAGTACCTTTAGAATTCAGATTTTATAACTGAAGGCTATCTTTCAGTGAAGGCAAAAAATATTCACACATGGTATTTCTAATAAACATACAACGCCCCTGAAAACTAGGATTCTGCTTTGACAGAATTTGTTTACTTTTTGAAAGTACTTTCCAGTAAATTGGAAGATTTTGGCCCTGACTCTCCTCCTGTGCTCTTGGCTACTTCACTGCTAAGAGAATTAGAAAATCTCCTAAGAAGATCTGATTTACAAGGTCATTTACAAGATTATTCCCAAGGTCAGTTACCAGGTCATTACAATATTGGTGGCCACACTGCTGCCAGCATTGCAGCTTTTCTCAATCTGCTGCTCATCCACCAAATATCCTGGCAGATTTTCCCCGTCCAAAAGAGACTGCTGTGTTGACATTGCCCAGAATTAATTGAACCTTCAAAAGTTCATTTGAACAATACACAAGAAGCTCTATAAATTGGCTTTTTAAACAATGCTTTACTTAAGAATATTTATTATCCATTCTACTGTCAAATCACGAAAATATGACTCTTAAGAATAGCATAAATGATTTTCCTATGACCCTTGATATAATTAACTCTCATTTTAATCATAAATTTTCTGAAGCATGGGAATAATTTTTGAACAATCTATATATGAATATGTCTTTTAAGTGGGAATATTTATTACAACTGAGATTATTTATTTTTATTCACTGATTTTCCTAAATTATTCTTCCCTAAGATTTATCTGCCACTTCTTCTATGGTGGCAGTAGTCCAGTAACAGCGTTGGTGTCTTGGGTTGGAAACACAGTATTTTACAACCTGCCTTTAGAATACATTCATAGTACCTGTTCTCTGAGATAGAAACATACAACACTACCGCCAACAAAGAAGCACCAGTGGTTATTGACACCAGTAGAGACAAAGCAGAGATTCTTTGCAACTTCATTCTTTGATCCTTGGTTCCATTGTGACTAGAAAAATTCTGTCTCTGAAAATTCATTGGAGCAAAAGTCACAACAATTTCATTTTTTAATAAGTTTTAAAGTGTTCAATGCAAGTTATATACACAATACATACATGGAATTCAGTTCTGCTCAGAATATAAAAATAATTTGGACTTCATTCAGTTCACTAGCCAGCATTTCAAGGAAAGGTCTACTGGAAAAGATTCCGCCAAAGTTTTCATGGAGGGTAGTATTTCATACTAATTTTTTAATATGTTTGACCTTAAAAGCTAAGAATTTTTAGTCATATAAAATGCAAAAAGAAAGAAAACCAAAGGTCACATCTTCAGTGTTCTCTTGTGATAGTTCAAAAAAATTCTAGAGTTTATTCTAACAACTTGAGTTCTTATAGACCTGCAAGAAAAATGGTCTGTTACACAATCAGAAATGCTGACCTCTACAAGTGCAAAATAAAAGCTGAATCTCCAGGAAAGTCTAATAAACACAGGGATTATTAAGACACTTTGAGGAGTTTAACATTTTGCATACTGTTAAATATCTGCTATTATCAGCATTAATTATTAACAGTCTAACTGCAACAAATTATAAATCAACAGATTTTCAACAGGATTCATCTTTCAGGTTGCTTTGGAAACTATTCCTCAGATTCTCAGTCTGTTAGGTTTGATTCCTGATATGTACTTTCCCATACACAGAAAAGTATATATATTATTATTAAAGGCTTTACAAATATTCTCCTTTTAAAATATTGCTGTCATCAAAGATCTCACATCCTGAAGCACAGGTCTACGGAATTTGTGATCAGTCTTATCAAAATTATATTCCCTCCACCACATTACCTAAGTTTTTAAAATCTCATGACAAATGTAATCTTTAAGCAGGATTTTACATCAAAGTTAAATTAATTCATTGCTGACTCTAACTCTCAGGTACCTGCATAGTCAGGGTGTAATAAACCCACATGAATTTCTTTGGAGTTAATGTGTTTTTACGTGCTTATAACTCATTAGAGATTAAAAAATCCAAACAAATACTATGATTTAACAGCAGAACAGTTTGCATGCTTGTGAGAGTTATGAAAGAGGAAATTTAACCCCAGGACCTCCTTTCCTTTCAAGTCCTCTTGCTCTAGATCCCACACAGTTTTCTTCCTCATCTGATTTCATTTATCTCTCTGTGCGATATACTTACACAGGTTACCTGGAAATGTATGTAAAAATTTCTATTATTAAAGGAGTTCTTCTATTTGGATTGTATTATTTCCAACTGTAATTACTCAAGAGGAATAAAAGAGCAATCAAAGTGTGAGTAGAACGACGATTTCCATTCTGAATGTTTTCAATGTGTTTACATAGTAAAAAATGTCCGTGAGAATAGCTGTGATGATGACTTCAGAAATCTTTTTGGAAATACTATTTGAATGGGGAATACAGTGAAAACTCCACATTCATTATACAAAATTCCACTTAATCAAAGTCACATCTTGCACAACACTTATCTACTGAAATATTAGGGCAACATTTTTCGTAGTTTATTTACTTCCTAATTTAAGTGACATGGCAGGCTGAGAATGCTGTAACAAATACTGTTACATGGCTCTCAGTCCCCTATCGTGAGAAAAAGGCAGGCTATGAATCTGTAATGAATTAGCTGATTGGAAACTGCCACCTTCAGCCTAGTGTTACATTCCTTTCATTTACTGTGGAATGAAAACATGAACACAATCAATTAGGATTTGGTGAGTACACTGAAAAAAGATTCTTATCTTCTCTCACTCTTGATTTTCTACTTCAGTCATACAATAGCTTATCCATGTGGCTGATACAAATCTTTCCGAAAATTTCAACCCTCCAGAGGATCTGATCAAATGTGCTTTTTGCCCCAAAAGAAAAGGATACAGAAAAGGAGGAAAAAGATAAACTAGTAGAGTTATGAAAAATAACATACAGGCAGAGACTCTCCTAAGGAACTCATTAAAATGTACGAATAAAAATGTGGTAAAATAGCCAGAAAACTTTTACATACACATACATTATATAATATAAAACCTCTAGTAGACAATATTATATACTAATATGTAATAATATATGTATGTGCATATAAATATTGCATATACATATATAACATATATGTATATATGTATAATTTCCCCTCTTCCTTACACCCTATGGGTTTTTTCATCATATTCCTTTTTAATTACACTGCAGTGATATTTTGAAAGTGAAAATGACTCAACAGATTAATGAGAGTTGCTTTTGCCTGATACTTATTTGCCCTATTATCATTACCCTTGTATTACCTCTAACATTTCACATAGTTGCTAACCTTAATAAAATGTGTTCAATGACTATGGCTGCCCATACCCAATCTATCTATCTCTCTCTACCTCATATGTTTTTCTATATTATAGAAGAACTCAAGATCGTCACAAATCTGATAATTTTTTTTCTGAATTAATTATGTCTTCTACATTATGAGATAACTTACAAGCATTTATTTAAACAGACGTTTTTCCCAAAAAGAAAATTAAAGCAAAGGAGTTTTTCCTCACCAGAATCATAGCACAGAACAAAGAAACCAAAAAACCTGCCCTGGAATACAAGTGACAAGAGGAGGAGGAAACCTTTTTTCCACATTTAACGTCATTTATTCCCACATTTGGGAAAAATCTAATCAAGATTCTTTTCATGTATGAGACATATCTGGGGTCTGAGTTCAAAACAGAAAAATTAAGCACTTAGTTGTTTTAGATCAGAACTCAGAGATATTTGTAAAGGAAAATCCTCATAGTTTTCTGTTACATTGTTTAAAAATTACTTTTTTTTTCCTTTACAAAATACATCATTCCAGCCAGAAAAACAAATCCACACAAACAAGCTCTTCTCTGTGAAAACAGGAGAGAATTAAATAAAAACAACAAAACCATCATTTTCAATAAAGATGAGATAAAGCAGTATGAAAGATGATGCAAGTTCTCAGATGTGATGTGAGTAAGTCAAGTGTCAGGGGAATTCCTGACTCCTAACATCTTGTGTCCTAATGAAGAACGAAACTAAATCCCTATTGCTCCCAATGAAATATTCTCAGGCTGAGAGAATGGGAAGCTCGCCTTAGAATGTAGCTCATGTGCAGACTGAGGGCAGTCTGAAAATCAAGAGGCTACCTTTATACCCCAAACTTCTGCATACAAAGCAAACCTGTACTAACAGTTGCTAGACACAAAAAAACCAACCTCCCAGCCCAAAAAAACCCAACAAAAAACCCCCCAAACCCAACCAAAGAAACAAACCAACCAAAAGCCCTTAAACCATAAAAAAAATTAAATTTTTTTTCCCTGATTTTTGTTTGTGCAAGGCTGAATCTTCCCAATGCATTTTAAGAATGGCCAGGGGAGTAAGTGTCCACAGGAACACAAGCTCATGCGTTTGCACCTCCTGAAGGCTGAGAATTGAGCGCTTGGGTGCCTTCATGGCTTGGGAACACACAAGTATGGAGCGACAGAAACTTCACCCCACGAGATCTCCACAAGGAGAAGCTGAGGGTGCCGCTGAGGTGTGTGCACAGGGAAACCTCTGCACGGCAGCAGAGCAGGGCTGCTGGGGACTGGCACTTCAGCCTTGTATCCCTCACATCAGACTTTTAAGCACCTCACAGGTCTAGAACATGAATGTCCAGAATTGTTCAGAAACAGCTGAAACCATACATCTTCTAGGAAATAAAAGTTTTGAAGGCAGCTAAGACTTTCTGGAAAGATTGCAGGTAAGAGAAGAATATGATCCTTAAGGGAGGAAAAAAGTGGGAAAATCTATAACATCAAAGTAAACAGAATAAAAATCTCTTTGGATTGTTCAATTAACTATCTAGTAACTGGTTTTGTGTAATATTGTCCTGGGGTGCAGGGTGGGATGTGCCTGGGAGCTTGTATTCTATCACCATCTGTTGAGACCAGGTGTGGCTGTGCTCCTGTGAATGGGTCCATGAATGCCTCCTGCATGAATCACAGATAACTGCTCCTGGACTATCTCCTGTTAATGGCCCATCAGCGCCTTGCCCATGACTCATCCTCCCATTGTGAGATGTCCCACCCAGGGGGAGGAACCAGGCATTCCATGCTCAATATAAGCTGAGATCTCAAACACCAGAGCAGTCCATGTCCTGTGGATTTTTCCTGGAGGAGCAGCCTTCTTCTCTACTGGAAATTCCAGAGGAAAATTACATCCTTCTACAGGATCACTTCTCCAACAGGACTACACCTACCACCACAGGAGGACTGCAGCCACCGTTTAATTGGACTGCTACCAACTCTCTGACCAACAGGGGGTCAGGTTGTATTCTTCTGACTCTGTCAGTGGTCTTGTTTTTGTTTTGTTTTGTTTCGTACTATTGCATTTGTTCTTGTTCAAACTTCCTAGTAAAGAACTATTATTCTTATTCCCATTTTTCTTTGCCTGAGAGCCCCTTAATTTCATAATTCGGAGGGAGGGGGTTTACAGTTTCCATTTCAAGGGAGGCTCCTGCCTTCCTTAAGCTGACACCTGTCTTTTCAAACCAAGACAAATATAAATCTGAAATTAAACTATATTTACTTTTAAGAGTTTGTTAAATAGGGATGAATGAATAGGGATGGATGACAAACCGTATCCTTTTTTTACAGTACAGACACACAAGGATTTGACTCCAGCACACCAGGTAGAGACACACAGTGTCTACCTATGCCCAGAGGAAAGTAAACTCTGAAAAGAGGTTTTTATACACCAAGAGGGCACTGAGGGATGAATCCTGGGACACGTTCCTAGGTTTTCGATTAAACCTCTGCTGCTCAGGAAGATTATTTTAAATTAGGCACAACATTTTATATTTAAGGATACATTCTCTATGTTCTTTGGGATTGTCATTCCTAACTTCTGAATTTAGACTTGTTTTCACTGCTCTTTTTCTTCCTCTTTTCTTATTTTTGGTTTTGAAATTTAACAAATACTTCAGCAACCATTTTTCCCATACTTCCTGAATAACAGAATACAGTAAGGTCTACTATTGCATTGTAATTCTATATTACCTAGTTAAAATGTTTCAGGGAAACAATTCCGGGCCTACAATTTACTTTTCATATACATATAAAGTCAGAATTATATATTATATTAAAACTCAAGAATATAATCTAGTACTAATAATATATTTTCAATTTATTTTTAAATTTACAACCAGTTTATTATTATTATTACTATTATTATTTAGAATAAATACCTTTAATTATAGAAATGTTTGTAGCAAACTGGCCTACCAGGTAGTTAGCATGGAAACAAAATAAAGGAAGGCAGAGAGCTGCATATTCTTCTCTACCTTCACAATACTGACTCACTCCAATGTTTTGTAAGACTTTCACTACCATCTCCAATACATATAAAAAGGCAATTATTTGCATCTTCAGAAAAACCGAATTCTACTGCAAATTTTCAGTTAACTTCATGTACTACCCCATGAACTGCACCAGTAACTTGGCACACACAATGTGGGACTTGCACATTAAGGGATTTTTCTTAATATCATTGAGTTGGCTCTTTAAAAGGTCACTTATTTAACCTATAGTGGGAGCTTATCAGTACAAAGGAGTAAGATGGCAAAATAATTCAGGAAGACAATAAACATGCAAGTTTAGACAACTTGTCACTGCTACATTAAGATTTCATTAAAATTATAACCACTGAAAGCAGGACATTTAATGTGATCTGTTTCTGTATTGTTCCATGCAGAACGATTTCACATGTCGAATACATCAGTCTGCAATAGGCATTGTTACTTTCACAAGAGTACTACCTCCACTTTAAACATATGCTCAAAAATAAACAGAGGATGGGATGTAAATTCCTATGATTTCTTAGCTTAGAATGCTTTAAGGAAGGACAAAATTAGAATAAACTTCCTGGATCAAAAAATTTAGTTCTTTATTATTACAGGTAACATTTAATGCATTCACTTTCAAAACTGTCCTTAGCTTTAGCTTAAAATAACTTTTTTCCTCCCCTCACCATTCTCCTTCAAAGTTCCAAAATATATTGTTCCAGTAGACCGGGCCTTTGGCCTCATTTCCAGCTTGAGTGTACTTATAATTGTTTTCTCCCTTTTTGTTCTTGTACAAACATTGGCATTTAGCCTAAATGGCAATATTTCTTCCAGTTTTAACTCTCCTACTGAATATCTCAACAAAGACATGCCCTTTTGACTTGTTTAGCCTCAGATAACAAGCTCTGGCTCTTTGCAGAAGACAACCCTCCTGCTTTACTTACCCATCCAGCAAGTTTTGTGTAATTGTTTTCGTTTTAATTTATTGATTTTCCACATAGGCAGTCAAAACTAAGCGAGTATTCCAGATAAGCATCACCAGTGTCTTTATTTCTACTGGAGTTGCTTTTTCAACACAGTCATAGCATTTTCTGACTAAATTATTCCACTAATTTGTAATCCTGCTGTTATGTAGGACAGCCAAGTACATATCCACCTTATTTCTTTGCTAAATTCTAGCTTTCAACAGAAGTGGGATACCAGTAGCAGGATTATGATGGCCCACCCTTTAGGGGAAGGGTGCATCACTTTTTAATATCTTATTATATTATTTATAATATATTTAAATGCATATTTAAATATATTATTTATAATATACTATTGAATTTATTCTGATTTCTACTAATCCAGTTGAAATAAGCGTTTTTTATACAATACTCTACCCTGTATTGACAATGCTTACATATTTGTATTGTCAACAAATCCCATCAGTATTTTTACAATATTTCTACCACAGTCATGACTGACATTATTTAAGAAGTTCAGTGCCAAGGTATTTTAGGAACATTGCTAGTAACTACTGTGCTACTAGATATTGCAGAACTGTCTGTTGCTCTTTACCTGCTGGAAAGCTTTTATCCATCCTCCAATAATTCCACTAATTCCTGTCATTTGTAGCTTAACTATTAGCTTCTCCTGCCCTGAATTTCAGAAAGACTGTATCAAGTGTTTTATTTGTCTGATAAATCAACTAGAAAATAGGGTCTCAATTTACATAGAGTGAGAACTTTATGGTATTTTACTTCCATCTTTTTCTGTGGTCCATTGAACTGTTTTAGTATATCTGTGCATAAAATCTGCCTTTTGCAGAACCAGACATGGATTATAGCCATTTAATTCCATTTAATTTTAAGTAAATAAAATTATTTATTTTGAATTTTTTTCATGAAAGCCTGGTTTTGGTATGCTGGGGTTTTTTACAGCCATAACCTTCTAAATACTCCACTCTTTATCAAAACTCATTTTAAATAGCGCTACCTTCTGCAGGTTCTCAACCTATCTAACTAAATATTGGCTGGTCAGTATGCATACAAATATCCAGGTCTTACCATACCCTTAGCATTTTCCCCCAGTCTGTATATGCAAAGCTGAAGTTCCCCAAACATTTCTCTGTCCAAAAACATTACAGACAAGATCTTAATTTATATTTATATAGCCAAAGCTGGGTTACAATAGATAATTGTTTATTCTATGTTAATCCAAGAAAAACTTTTCAATTTTTTTTCTCTAATGATTTTGAAGTTAAGAATAATATTTTTTATGGCATGAGTCAGACCAAAAGTCCATTTAGCTTGCTATGGAGTCCCTGACTGTTTCTACTGCCAAATGGTTAGGGAAGAGTTTAGGAACAAGTTTTGGAACTGTGCATGGTGGATTCTTCTCTTGGTACATCCTACAAGGCTTCGGGAGTTTGCACACAAGTACCTTCCTAAATCAAAAGCTGCAGGGCATTTCACAGATCTTCATTTTCATGAATGTAACTATTTTCTTCTTGTGATCTTTTATACCTCAGCAACCCTAACATCTTGCAATGAACAACAAAATTCAGTTATGTGTTCCGTGAAGATATTATTTTTACCAACAAAACTTTCATCCATGTAAGTCATTCAGCCTGGTGTTAAGAGAAATAAAGAAATGTCATTTCCTGTTCACCTTTATGGTAAGTTGCACGATGCTTCCCTGAAAAATCCTTGCATAAGTAATGCATGACTTTGTGATGCCTCTGCATTAATTTAGTTGCTGTTATCCTTTTCTGTACATTTTTGAATTCTAACACATCTGCCTGGAGTTAGCTCCAGTGGTATCTGTCATGCAAAACGTCTCGCTCTGGCTCTGCCGAAGTGGTTGGCCAGCACACTCCTGCCATCACCAGGGTGTGACTTCGGAGGAGCCTGAAGCAGGCAATATGCCAAGCGGGCCTTTGACGAGCCTCTGAACAGCAGGATCGTCTGCAAACGGGAATGCTGAAATAATTACTTTATTGCACTTACTTAGAACTTCCCTTGCTTCAGCTTGTGTTCATTACCCTTCACATTATTTGTTTCTGTGCAAATACCTTCCCGGAGTTGAAGATGGCAGTAGGAAGCACCTCTAGTCCTGTCTCTTCAGGCAAAAATGAACCAGCTGCTTCAGCCTCTCTTCACACATCATATGCTACAGCCCCGGGCCCCCTTGGGTACACTGCAGAATCCCTTCTCAGAGCAGCCACACCAAATGAAACCACCGTCTGTGCAACCCAATTACAGTATCTGAAAGTGAATGCTTAGAAAAAGTGTAAAGCAAGTTGGAAGTGATACTGATCTAGTGTATGCTCAAGCATCCAGTAATCTGTGGAGTAAACATGTCTTGACTCACTGGTGGTACCTTTATGCCCAAAACCTTATTTATTTTTTAGCATTCCTCTTAAGCCTTTCCAGTCACGTTGTACCTACAATATTCCAAACACGGTCTTCACAGCAGTTTCTCTATTGGTGCAAATTTATGTACGTGTGCTTTAGGATCTATGCATAATCACCTGGAATTAAAACTAAAACATTTTGATATGGGATCTGACAGTAACATTTAAAAGCAAATTAGTATTTTTTTTTAATTACGCAGTTGCAGAAAAGCAGTAAATTCTTAAGAAGAAAATCACAGGCTTGGAGGAAGGTTACCAAACAGTATCAGGACTGTCATATTTCAGTAGAATTAAGCAGCTTTGTAAGACCCTAGATACTATTTTCCTAGTTCCAAATATATAATGAAAATGCCATTTTTATTTATTTCCTAGTTTAGATCATCACATTCTTCCATGATGATAAGCTTCTCAGGTCAGAGGCCGCATCTTCCCGTGGTGTTATTTAGAGCACTGCAATTTATCCTGTCACATGGAGAACATGGGTTGGATTGTTGTTTAAGATTTATAGTTACTGGCCTAAGGTACACCAAAGTTGCTACCAGGACTATGTGGAAAACATTAAATAGCTGAATGCAGGACAGAAATATAGAACAATTCTAGCTAATTTTGTCTTCATCCGTCGATTGATACAATCACGATCTTCTGGAAATCGTGTTCTAGTTTAGCCTGTTGAATGAATGCTCTGCTTCACGTTTTAACGAGATACTTACCAGAAGGTCAATACAAAGATAGCAGCCTTCACCTCTGCAGTGATAATGAACAGCAGATAACAATAGTTCAAACAGCTGCTGCCTGTGGAAGCAGAAACTCCCACCTTCTCAACACCCTGCCAGATCACGAGCAAAGAAATCCAATCACAACACACAACGGCAAAAATCAGTCACACAGTGTTACACTCTATGTATTATACAACTATACTGATTTATTCATATAAGTCTCTACTCTTAGCTGATCATTTGTGTGATTTATGCAGCTGCCTCACAATGAGTAATAACCTGAAGCAGTTACTTGGTCATCAGTCCCTGTAGGTATTTTTTCTGCATTGCTGTTCCAAATAACAATAATGATAGTTTTGAGTAACAAAGCAAAATGAGCACTTTTCATAGTGAATGTTGAAATAACTGTGTTCCACTTTTTTAGCAAAGACCTACTTATGCAATTTATATACATATATACCTTATCCATATATATTTAACCAAAAGCAAAGAGTGGAACACTGAAGAAGACTTAAATCCTTCACTTAGCTCCTCTTTTCAGCCCTCTGTCCTGAAACACCAGCAGTGTGAGAAATATCACTGCCACAGAAACAAAAAAAAGACTAGAGAACAGAGGGAAGAGAACCTAACAATATTAAAGACAATACAGAGACTGTGCTTCTGAGATTCAATCTCACCCCCCTGGAACAGCATAGTAGTAAAAACAGCCATATGACAGGGCTTTTAGACTCAGAAGTTGAGACTGTCAGTAGTTGATGAGTTAAAAGTTTGCTTTATTTTCTCATAAAGCAGAAAGTTCTTAGGACACCCAGACACAAAATAAGTGAGATAACAGTGTTTGTTATTTTGCTATTAATTTTTAAAATAAATCCCCCTACTTGCTTTCTTGCATTTCAGTTACTTTCTGTTTTATGTGGTTTTCTCTTTTTCTACAGTCCCAGTATGTTTTGTGTTTGTAAACTGAAGGATCATCAGTCAATTTTACACTCAGAATTTTTTAAAAAGCTGTTATTTAGGGGAAAAGGTCTTAAAGTCAGTAAAATAATCAAAATATAAAGGAAGTCAGTGGAAAGAAGGATACTTTTCAGAACAAGATAAACCACTGCAGATAATTGGAAAATCTTTGAAAAATCTTTATGCATCTTTGTAATTTCAGTGGTGCTTTTATCCTTATTCAATACATTTATTTTTTGGTCAAACATATAATTTTTCATGCATATTGATCAGAAGGAAAAAAGTCCCAAAACTCAATTATGTTTCTTATTTTTGCTTTTCCTGAATGTGTGAATTAGGTCCTAATCTGAAGGATTACCCTTGGAAAAGTATATTTAAACCTAAATATTTGTACTGAAACTTTTAACTACATTCACCCAAGTAAGGAGAGAAACACAGTGTGACTTATACAAATAACAGTCAGCGTTACAGATCATACTGTCACTTCATGAAAATCAACTAAAGAAGTAGTACAGAATTCAGCTTCTTTTATGTTTTTGCCCAGTATTTGAATTTCATGAGATTTAAGCTTTCACATATTTTTCTATTCTATTTGTTTGCAGCTATTTATACTGGAAAATTGATAAATGCATGTGCATGGAGTTGAAGAAAACCCAGAATTCCAGACCTATTTAAAACCTTTTCAAGGGGTAGAAAGGGTGTTCAGAAGCTCCCTTTAAGCTTCTTTTATCAACAGAGAAATTACTGTATCGTGCAAACTGAGATAATCATCCACAATGTCTGATATTCCTGCAGATGAAACGAGCAGTGCACCCAAACAAACAAGCAAACCCTGATTATTCAGCTTGAGGCTGGGGAGTGGTAACAACTAATCCCCCATTCTGTCAGCTCCCGTTGTCACGACCTCCTTCCAGCTCTCAGTGCTGGGGAGTCGGCGCTGCAGATCGGGCTCCAACGATGCTCACGTACAACTGAAGTGTAGGGCTGGGTTAACAACTGCAAATGAAATCAAGGTGAGTGCATGTTCTACATGGTATTTTAAAAATCAAGATTTATGACTTCTGCTTTTGGTAAGACATCCTGTAATTGTTGTATTTTCCTCCTCCACCTACTCTCATTGTGCGTAGATGAATACTCATATAATTAAAAATACCTTGCCATGCCTATTTAAAAAGACAATACCCTGATAATTACATGTAAGGAACAAACATATATGCTAAATAGGCGTAGGATATCTGAACAACGTGCTTTATTCCAGCGCTCTCTTCTACTCTATGCTGAGTCCTTCAAAGTTTCACATTCACTACAGTTACAGTGTAGAAGAGACACACAATTTACAGCCTCATATAAATCTTGTATCACCCTCCAAAGCTGTATCAAATACACCAACTTGCCTGCTACAGTGATCTATCAGTAACTATAATTTTGGCAAGAATATATACATTGTTGCACGATGCCAAGGTGTAGTCTTGCATGCAATGCCCCACCAAGCCACGTTTTTAATTTCTTTGTTTCTGTCCATAACCACAAAAGACTGAGCTCACCCATCGAAGCAAATAAGCCCTAAATTTCCTGTAAAGTTAGTGTCTCTATATGGATATTTAGCAGAAGACATTTACAGTTCTGTAAGCACTGGTGAAGACACAAGCCGAACAAGGATTTTTTTAATCCCTTTTTTTTGGTAGTGTCTTTTATCGGTAAAGATGTGGCAGTTAACAGTTGTTTGCATTATGCTGGAGTAATAACATATTAATATTTTATTCTAAATAAAATTCCTTAGTTCACAGTAGATGGTATCCATAAAGTCCAATTCTCTTTTCAGCAATCTTTTAAATTATGACTGTGCCAGAGAAGGTTAAATATATTTTTCTGGGATGATTTCCTAGCCCAGGAAAATTATATAGTTTATTATGTTGTTCTCAAACCAGGATAATTAAGCATAAAGTTCTCTGATTTTTTTTTTCTTTTGCTGTTTTGGTTTGGTTTTGTCATTGTTGCTTTTTGTTAGTTGATATGTGTATGCGATTTCTTCCACCTGTTTGCAAGGGACATATATCCTACATGCAGAACCACTAGTTTGTAGACAGGCACTAGACTGTAGAAAGCAGTTTTTAAGTTTTTCTAAGAATATTAACTACACTACCACTCACTGCTATAAAAATAATGTTATATCTAACTAAGATTATTTAAAACAAAAAGTAGCACTGTAAAGTATGTAACGTACTAAGCTATGTTACTTTGATTTCAAGAAGGAATGTGTTATGTTCTCATAAGCGACGTTGGAGGTTTGGGGGACAGGTTCTTCTGGCTGTAGTTGAAACACTGCACAGAGAGTTACATTTTTGCATGGAGAGAAAGTGAGGCAAAGGATGGGTGGAAGGTGTCTCACAGCCTTTCCATTCTCAGGGTTTCTGTCTAAGCAAAGCAGGATTCCTAGGCTCAAAGCATAGCTTGGGTTACACATGGCAAGACTCTCCTGGAGCAGCAGGTTCTGCTGCAGTTCCAGACATTGTGCCAGGCAGAAGTGAATTATGAAACTTGCAAGGAAATGCTCAGACATGTACACTCACCCAAACTGGGACCCTTCCTAGAGCTTTTGTGCAATGCAAAATTTGGAAGAGACTGGGATGGGCTGAAAACATGTCCCGGAATTGTTTTGATCTTCATCAAGTCTTTCAGTTAGAAACTTCAGGAAGGGACAGATGCCTGCGTTTTCAGCCCAAAGGCCCATGACCTTGAAGAAGGTATGTGAGCTCCGAGGCACAGCGAGGTTGTGCAAAAGCCTCCTCTGACAGCAAAGCTGCCTGAAGAGCTGCCCTCAGTGCTCCCAGGGCTTGGATTCCCCAACAGCTGTGAGAAAGGGAAAGCTGCTGAGATGTTGTGCTGGACAACCTACATGCACAGTGCCTACATGTTTCAGGAGCTGCTGCTTTTTGAGTGCTTACTCCTCTCCCAGAACACTGATATTCCTCACAGGACAGCGCTCTGCTCTGAAGTGCCATTAAACATGAGGTTGCCCATCCTCAGGCCCTCCCTTCACAGCAATCTTCCTATATGCTCACTCTAGCTTGACTTTCAGTGTTGCCTAATCAAGGTACAAACTGCACTGCATCCTGAAAGGGATTTTTGTCCCACTTAATCCTTTTCACTCCAATTTCCAACATTTTGTACATACATGCCTGTTTGTAGGAAAATTTTCCAATCTTCTTTCCAATCTTTCTTCTACTTCTCTGCCAGCTGATAAGAAACAACAGACAAAAAAAGAAACGAGATATGACTGATCATGTTTTTAACTGGTTGTAAAGCAAAGAATATTTTGAAAATAAAGAATACTTGCAATTAAATCCTAGGAGATTTCACATGCAAAACAGACAAGAAGATTGTATATTCAAAGGTTAGTCTACAATTGCACGTTGTCCCTCTGCAACTGCACTACCTCTAGGTATCCAAGTGTCCTAACTATACACATGCATATCCAATTATTCCATATGTTTATGAGTCTCTATGCATAAATTCACCTGCAAAAGATCCCAAGAATAATCTGACAAATGCATGAGTCTGTACTGAAATCACATGCACAAATACGTGTAATACTTAAAATGCTTACTCTGAAGCTGTATGTGCAAGTTGGAAAAATTTTGTGTATGGATGCAAAGATGATATAACACATCTGTTCCATTTTTTCAGCAACCACAGCAACGGCACTGTATGATTAGAGGGTTAAAAATTATTTTAGTATGGCTGTTCCACTCTTAGAAATTCCTAGCTCTTGCATGTTAGTGAAATTAGGGAATTCTGAAAGGGGATATTAATGTGTTTTGCACATAATGATGGTAGGAAGAGGAGAAAAGATAGGTTGAAATGGAAGGCGAAAAATACCTGTTGATTATTCTGTTGTACCTGCAAGCAGACAAAACCAAATTTATTCTCTTTTTGATAGTTTTCCTATGTGCAAATGCTAGTTGGATAATTTTTCACAAATTATGTCACTTCAATTTATTGAATCACTTTTCTTGTAAAAGCTTAATTTTAAAATGGCTGAGACAACCTAACAGGATAAATACCACTTGCTGGTCAAAATACTTGTTTTTCACTAAATTTTCTGTAAGAGAGACAAAAGGGGAATAGAAGTTGAGAACAGACCGAAAGACATTCAGCAACCTTCAGTTTACATTTACCTTATCATTTTAGTGAAACCGGATGGCAGTTTATAGCATCAGTAAATCTAACAGCTCTTGCTGGTCCCGGAAGAGCTGCTTGGATGGCCAAGATGAGACATGACAGAGGCTCAGACGCAGAGATCGAGGCTGAGCCTTTACTCCCCTCTTCAATTTACAGACCAAATAAAAATGGTGCGGCAGTGGCAATAAAAGAGCTCTCCACGTAGGAGAGAGGAAAATCCTGACCTTCTCTGTCAGAAAGTACCTTTTCATACTGCTTAGCTCCAGCCACTTTCACATGAACGTTCCTTCATCTTGCCCAGAACAATGGCTAATCCTTTAGCAAAACAAAGGTTTGGAGGAAGACTGAATATGCACGTTAAAGTTTCTATAAAAAGTCAGCATACAAGCTATTTTAGGTACAAGTATCTGAGTTATTCACAGACAAGTGGTTTTCAAGGTGTGGTCAACAGATTGCTGTGAGCACTTCTCTGCAAGTAGCACTTAAATATTTTTTTGTATGAAGAACAGCTGCACACCACATACTTGTTCCTGTCAGCTGCTTGTAAATCATGTTTTTTAAAACACGCTGCCCTCGCCTCCCCAGTTACTACCACGCAAGCTATTGTTGAGCTAACATTAAGAATGATACATAATAAAGAAAAGGTCTGTGCAAGGAAGCCCATTACCCATTTACTATCTCTCCCACAGAGATAATTATTACATCTTACAGCTGGATTACTGCCTGAGGCAGAAAGTTGAGCAGGTACAGAAAGGATTAAGTTTGAACAGTGGAGTTGTTAAGGAATACTTCCACATCACGAAATAAGACAAAACATGAAGAGTAAGAGATTTAATGATCAGTGAAAATTATGACTGAACCCAGCTCTTACACTTCTTTTCTTTCTCAGAATTAAGGAAAACATCAGATTTAGGTAATTGGTAGCATATTTAAACAAAAATATATGCATTGCACAAGGATAAAAGCAGTACTGAAATTGCAAAATTTTCATTTCCTGTAAGAAATTAAAATGATGCACTAGTGAAAAACTGTAAATGGGAATATTTTAGTAGTCAAAATAAATATTTAATAAAAACCACACACCCAAGACAAAGTATCAAAACAACAGAACTTAGTATTTGAAAGGATACTACCTACATTGCCTTGTGTTAAACATGACTAAATTCAGTGGCTTAATTATCATCACACTGCCTTGAGCAAACATTGCTTGCATTAGTGTTGTAAAAAGTAATGAGAATAGAAATACTGTTTCAATGACAGAAATAGTAAAACCAGATTGCTATAAACAAGGAAGAATTTACTACACCAAGGAGTCAATCCACAGCCGTTGATACAAAGTCAACAAGGATTACTGCATAGCATACTGTTTACTGTACCAAAGTGCATTTCTCAGCATTCAAGGAACTGGGGAAGAAGTGACAAAACCACCCTTTTTAATATGATTTTTATAAACAATCAGATGATTGACAGTGAAGAAACCCCACACACTTCCTTTAAAATAAAAAGCAGAGCCTAAAAATCTTAAGAGCACCAAAAGATTTCTTACCAGGTAAAAGAGTACAAACCATTAGCATTGTAAGTAAAGAACATCTAAAAGTTAATATATCATTCCATATTTAGAATGCAACTGAGAATTTCAGTGTGTTTTTGCATCCTCCTATACTACACCCAGTGGCATTTTGATGACTTTGTTAAGTTCTGGAAACAAATGCAAAGAAAATCTGTTTTTCTTGTATAGCAGAGGTCTAGAAAAATTTCAGCTGATGTGTAAACTGAAATGTAGATTATGACAATACAAGCAGATTTTGGGGGGAAAGAAGCAGTGTCTGGCTTATCCCCGTAATTCGCCATTCAGTTCTTCCACTGAGTCTTTGAAAGTGGCGTTACTTAATATCCCTGACTACCAACGATTTTTTTGAGTGCTATTTTCTCACTATTAAGGATTCTGGCATTGAAGATTTTTCTCAACCCTTTATTCTTCAATTCCCACCCATCCCTCCATCATATTTAAAAGTTGTGGTTTTCTCACACACACATTGTAATACCTTTTGCTGCTTGGTAAGTGATATGCAGTAAACATTATTTCTATTTTCAAAGCACTGAGAACACTTTCCAGTTGGCTCACAAATTAAACAATAATCAAAAATAGTATTCTCCCCTTATTCTTTTGTGACATGGTAAAGACTATTCACCATTTAATATACGTTCAATTTCTTCTAGTCTTTTCAATGCAGCAACTCTCTTTTTCTCAATGTCTTTGATTTCTTTTGTAGATTTTTTGGGAGTCTCTTTGTCCACACTGCTTTTCTCTGTTGATTTCTTATTTTTTGAATGCTCTTTCTTGTTATCGGCTGTTGATTGGGTGGTTGTCTTCTCACTTTTTGCTTCTTTCAAATTCTGAAATGAATTTTTTTTTGCTTCTGTAGCTGCAGTCCCATCTGATGGAAGTGATGACTGTTCCATAGCACCGAGTGATGCAATTTTACTTCTAACAATGTTTAGATGACGCTGAATATACTCTTCATGAGGTGCCAGTGCTAGTGTTTCAACCAGACATTTTTCTGCCTTTATTAAATCTCTTTCTTCAAAATAAACCACACAAAGATTATGTTTTCCTTGTACATTGTTGGGATCCAGTTGCAAAATTTTTTCAAAACACATTTTTGCTCCAACAATATCCTTCTTTTGGTTCATAAGGATATCTCCTTTCAAAATCAGACCTTTGGTATGATCAGGGTAGTACCTCAGTAGGTCTTCCAAGACGGGCAAAGCCATCAATTCTTTTCCTGTCTGAGAATAAAGCAGGGCCAAATTGAACAAAGCACTTCGGAAGTTTGGCTGTAACCTTATGGCTTTCTTCATCCATGCCTCTGCTTCCATGTCTTTTTTGTCATCCATTGCTAGCATACCCAAATTGAAGTATCCATTGGAATCCTGTGGTTCTTCTTTCACATAATGTAGCAGTCTTTGTTTAGCTTCAGGTCTAAGTCGAGCATCACCTAAATGACAGAAAATGCATTTAATTCTCAAGATATTTCCTGAAGCATTTATTCTGAAGGATTTTTGGACGGTAAAATGCTAATCTTTATACAAATTAAAATGCAACTGTAAAAGGGAAAGGTTTTAAAATGCTACTTTTTCTCATAGCTGTGTAACAGCAAAAGTAAGTGATATCTACTTTCTTTATAGAATGAAACTATATACAGTTGACTTGTAGCCAGAATCAGCATCATTACTCTATTAGCTGTTGAATGATATTTGGGTTTGGTATAACAGAAACAAAAAGGGTCTCTACAAGCTTAAAAGAAGTTATTTTCATGGACAGTTGAGCAACGGGAATGCAGAGAAGATGTCAGTTCTGACAAACCAGCTCTTACAGAGGCAAACTTTGAATGGAAGATCTCATTTTAGATATCATTCAGATAGACTGAAAAAATTTCAACATAGATCACATAGGGTGACTCTACTGTAGCCTGACTAAGATAGCTTATAACACCAAAACAAGAAACCCTGTAATCTCCATTTGTAATTTGCATCAGAATTTAAAAAAGATTTGTAAAACAATTTTATCTGACAATACCAGAATTAGCTAGATGAGCTTGTGGTCTGTGCTATTTTACTCAATAATACAGTGAACATACTTTCCGGACACAGACTTACTGAAGGATAGGGGAGCTGCTTTCATCTGCCCTCTTTCACCCCCTGAAACAGTGTTGCACCACCCAGTATGAATACTTGAATACTAAATAGTTAATGTTTCTGCTTGTTTGAAGCTGCTTCTACTTCTAGACAAGGAACACAGCGTGTCTTGAGCTACCTAACTTACAATGTGAGAAGAGATGGAAAATTATCAAGTGTCTTCAGCTTCAACCAACTGTTTTATCTTTCTTAGGGGCAGTTTACCATCTCAACAAAAGAGAAACAAATCTTAGCAGTTCACTTGCCAAATACTCTTTTTCAACAGCCTTAATTCACTACAGGCTCACCCTTACCCACAGAGCCATTCATATGAAAAAACAAACTCATGAAAATCCAACTAAATTCATCCTAATTAGCAGTATGACAGAGGAACTTACGAAAACACATATTGCTACAGCTTGATTTAAGACCAGAGACGTAAGCTGGATTTTTGAGTCAATAATTAAATCAATCACTATAAATGCAAACCAGGTATTACATATATTTTGCTAAATATTATCTTTAAAGATTATATAGGCATAATTTTGAAGATGTTTGTGTAACACTATACTTTGTACATGTAAGATATTATATCGTAAAATAGCACTTGTATTAAAGATGGTGATCAGCTAAGGTGTGTGTATACTTTGCACAAATTCCATGCACTAAAAATTACAAAGCTATAATAAATAAAGTTTATTTTTTGATGATGTTATGTACTTCTCCTTTCCAAAAACAAAAGAGTTAACAAAAAACCCCTTAAATCGTATGGATCCTATAAATGCAAATATGCAGTATGTATCAAAGGGACAATTAACATACCAGATTCCTGCATTAACAGCGCTGAGTTGAATAACGCCAGTTTATGAGTTGGGTTGAGTTCTAGTGCTCGGTTGAAATTCTTCAGGGCTTCTGTTGGATCTTTCAGTTCAATGTAAACAATTGCCAAGTTGTACCACAGGTCTGCGTTGGTTCTGTCTAGTTCTAGAGCTCTAAGGTAAGCTTCCTTGGCTTGCAGAGGTTTGTTCATTTTTAGAAGTAATTCTCCCCTGTTGAAGAACAAGATTTAACCTTCAACTTTTATTGTTACCCATATGAAAAGAACAGGTTTTTTGAAAGTTTGCCTTCCTACAGACAGTAGATGTCAGATAACAGTGGGTTTTTTAATTTTGTTAGTTTTAAGCACAAAACAACACAAGACCCTCTTTTACATTCCTAAAGCTTTCAGCCCTCAAAAATCTGTATACAACAAATGCATAAGCAGGACAAGAACAAAAGAAGAAGTGAAGAAGTGATCAAGGGTTCCTGACTTGGCTCTGTAATGACACTGCAACAGCTATAGCTCAGGCATCTTTGAATCTCCCTAAGTTCCAGTGGGAATTACAATGAACAAAATAGTGGACAGAAGCCTCAATACCCACATACACATTACTCAACTAAAATGCAATAATGTCAACTAAAT
This sequence comes from Dryoscopus gambensis, assembly GCA_013389985.1. NCBI lineage: Eukaryota > Metazoa > Chordata > Aves > Passeriformes > Malaconotidae > Dryoscopus > Dryoscopus gambensis. Next base: position 101 of record WEIT01013455.1, on the reverse strand, counting down.
TTTTAAGACTTGCATTTTCTGGACCATCTTAAAAAAAAAGTTAAAAGAAAGCTCCATGACTCACACTAACCAAAAGCTTTTTAGTTCAAAACTAAACTAGG
>WEIT01013452.1:0-26393 GCA_013389985.1 Dryoscopus gambensis | reverse complement strand
AGAAGATATGTACTTTAGGGCCCATATCAATGGTGCCTGAACATTTATATACAGAGAAAGTAAAATTATTTTAAAAACATTTTAGTCATAAGAAAGGCTACTGTTAAGAAGCACCCCTTTGATCACAAGTTTGAAGATAAAAAAGCACAACAGCTTTCAGTGCCCCTGAAGCCCACAGTCTAGAAGAATCATGCAGATTAAAGCTGCAGGAAAAGGGCTTTACTGATGGCCATATATTATTACTGTGAAGAAACTGCCTGAAAGCCTTTGGAACATACAGTTCCAAAAGGAAGCTGCAAAACTGTGGTGTTTATGGAAGTGTTGGGAGATCATTAGGTGTTGGAGCTGTGAAGATACTACTCCAAAAGTGTATAATAGAGTAGAGATAAATTACTCATCATATCTCTTCTTCTAAGCAGAAAACCTTTCGTAATTTAGAAGAGCTACAAACTTTGTCAGTGTTAAATTGGCAAAAATGAACTCTTTATGAATTGTTCAAGTAACCCAAAAGTGTCATCATAATTATTTTTAAGGGAAAGGTAAAAAATAAACTAAGACCCTTAACTAATCAGAAAGCAGTTATGATGCTCATATTACTGATACTTTGAGTTTGGTACTTCATGGAAATTGTTCTCCTCTGCAACTTTAGAAGCAGCTCCTACGACAACATAAATGCTTAGCAGAGAGAATGGTTTAGTGGTTTGCAAACAGAGGACAGTACAAAGGATTTACATTGTAGAACTTAATGACCCCATATATCATGTCAAGAAATCCACTTTCCAGGAAGTGTTTAAGCTATCCATAACTGGCTTATTTGGAGCAGTTATGGTGTGTTAAGCAAATAGTAAATGCCATCAACATCAACATGCACACCCCCAAATATGCAACCACTCACACAGCTATAACACTATACATATACTTTATCTCTTAGCCAATGCTAAAGACATCAACCAGCCTGTCCACTGTTCAATTTTTTTTTTAAATCCGGTATACCATCTCCTGAGGTGCAGTGCGCCTGGTCACATTGAAGTTTGTTACAGAAAGGATTCTACTTTATGCTGGGCAGATCAGAAGAGCACATGTGCATATTAGAAAGGGAGGATACTTAGGGACAGTCCTTATCTATCTGTTGCTGTCATCTGGGGACAGTGAAGGCTGAGCCTGGAGGATACTGTGCCACATCATGATGTGACACATCACGTAAGTAACACATCAGAGGCATAATCATCCTTTCACACTCTAGCTGCAAGCCCTGTTTCCAGGCAAGGTGAGGATCTTTTAGGATGTTTCCCACATGCAGAAACAGTCTCACTGCCTACTCCAAGTGAAAAAAAAAAGCGAGAAACCTAAGAAGATGTAAAGAGCCACCCATTCGAAATACAAAGTGTACCAAAAAAGGACCCAAATATCAAACAGATGAAGTACAAGTAGTGATATGGGAACAAGGAGGAAATATTAAAAACAAAAGCAAACAAACAAATAATTACAGGATTAAGATAGCCACAAAGCCACAAAGAAGAAAAGAAAAAGACCAAAACACAAAAAAACATTCAGGGTGGCATGAAGGATCTTAGAAGTGAAGTGGGAAGGACAGAGTACTGTCTGAATTCAGATATATAGTGATGGTAAGTAAAAAAAGGAGAACTAAAGGTAGGTAGCAAGGCAGTGAAAGGAGAAATTCTACAGGAAAAACAATATCAATTGGTTATTTCATTCTGCACTGAAAGAAATAATGAGATTTTCTATCAAATGAAAATATTAGGAAAAGTTTCAGAAATGAGAGAAAAATTAAGAGCAATAAAAAATATCCTTTTTTCAGATTTGAGAAGAAGGAATAATTACGCAAAAAAGGTGACAGGGACATCTGGAAACCAAAGGCAAGAGAAAAGAATGAAAATTTAAGTTTTCCTAAATTGTGCTATTTAACAGTGGAGGAAAAAAATGGTATGTGAAAAAATATCAAAACAAGATGAATAGTGAAGCAAAGAAATTTCAGAGCCAGTAAAGCAAACTTAGCATGAGAAAAACCCAAATGTAAGATTCAGAAAACTAATGCAAACAGCCCCCACTTCTTCATGTTTATAAATTTAAAATAGCCAAGTCCTCTCTGTGGTCCAATGATCCGGGAGGGATTAAGCTGGACAAGAAGTCAATATATTTCCACCACTCCAATTAAGTTATTTTGTTGGAATAAATGAAAGCATCAAGGGAAGTCGAAAACTTGTCAGTCCTGTTGTACATTGGAGGAATTTGCTTTCTTGCCCCAAAAAAGGCATAGCAAAGGAGTTTTGGGATGCTACATCAAGGCTATTCTAGTAATAAAAAAAAGATAAATGAACTGGTAGTAAACCAGATTCTTCTACAGCAAGATGGATCTGGTCCTGATGCATTCCTAAAGCTGTTACAGAACCCAGGATGGCAGTGGAATCAGGCAGTACGTGACAGCAAGGTTGTGGATATTTTCACAAAAGGAAATTACTGCTATCAGTAACTTCAACTAGATAAAGCAGCACAAACATCTCCACACACCAGAAGCTGTACTCTATTGCTCCATGGTCTTCCCCATCACCACATAAATGGCCTTTATATGAGAGAGTAGCAGGAATGCAGAGAGCTCACCCAGGTGAGGAGCCAAGTGGGTTTTTGGTCATGATTAGTGGAAAGCCCAGTGGAAAGCTACCAGTATTGTACTTTGTGTCTGGACTACTTGATCAGGAACAAGAAGTCAATGAAATCTTCTTCATGGAGCTGGAAGCAGCCTCATGATCACAGGCCCTGGTCCTTACGAGGATTTTAACCACGTGGTCTGTAGAGGGCAACACAGCAGGGCATCAGGAATCCAGGAAGTTTCCAGAGTGCATTGATAATTTCCTGACACAGGTAATCAAGGAGCTGATGAGCACAGCTCTGCAATGCTTTATACTTTTATAAATAAGAATCAGTTGGGAAAATGTATGTCAGGAGCATGAGATGATGGAGTTCAGGGTGCTGCCAACAAGGAATAAACCAAAAAGCACGATTATAATTCTGGGCCTCAGAAAGCAAAAGTTCACCGTTGAGGGATCCAGCTGGACAAATGCCATGGGAGGTGGTCCTGGAAAGATACAGGTTCAAGGAGAGTTGGTTGATTCTGTAAGATCACCTTCTTCAACCTCAGTGGCTGTCTATCTGGACAGGCCAAAAATCAAGTGAAGATAGCAGTTAAACTGCATGGATGGACAATGAACTCCTGACTAAACTCAAATATAGAAAGGATACATATAAGAGGTGGCAGTAGGGCAGCATGATCCCAGCAGAAATATGACTTCTCTGAGTGGAAGAGGACCAGGTTAGGGAATATGTAATCGACTGGATGGACATGAACCCCTGGGTCCTGATGTGATGTCCCCAGTAGGTGACTTACATCATTGTGAAGCCACTCTTGATTATCTCTGAAAAGTCATGCTGACTGAGGCCTCAATGGGCTGGGCAAACAGGAACTTCAAGCAGATCAGCAAAAGGAAATGTAAATTGGGAGGAATAAATACATGCACCAGTACGTGCTGGGGAATGATCGACTAGAAAGCAAGTTTGCAGAAAAAATTCTGATATGCAATAAGGTCACCTTGAAAATTACCTTGAGCCAGAAATGTGCCCTTGTGGCAAAGAAGGCCCCCACTATCCTGGGCTGCATTAAAAACAGAATTGTCAGCAGGCTGAGAGATATCATTCTTCCCCTCTATTTAGCACTGGTGAGACCACATCTGCAGTGTTGTGTCGAGTTCTGGACTCCTCAGCACAAAAGGGCCACAGATGTACCGCAGTGAGCCCAGCAAGAGGCCATGAAGGTCTTTAAAGGCTTGAGACATCAGAGGTGCGAGGAGAGGCTGAGACAGCTGGGACTGTTCACCCTGGAGCAGAGAAGGCTCGAGCAGGCTCTTGTCAGTGCATCCAAATACCCACCAGGAGAGAGTCAAGAAGACAGAGACAGGCTCTGCTCAGCAATACCCAGTGACAAGACAGGAAGTAATGAGCACTAAAGGAAATACAGGAAATTCCCTTTAAATGCAAGAACTAAGTTTTAGTTTGAGGCTGGTCAAACACTGTGCAAGAGCTGGTTTACCAAGAGAGGTTGGGGGGTCTCCATCACTGAAGATATTCAAAACACAACCAGGCACAGCCCTGAGCCACCTGCTGTATCTGATCCTGCTTAGAGCAAAAGAATTGGACTAGGCCATATCCTGGAGTCCATTCCATGCTTCTGTGGCTCCCTGAAAAACCCTGACTTCATAATTATTAGATTAAAAGTAACAGCCGGGAACACACAATTGTGTTATTTCTCCTGTGTCCCAAAGCTGCCTTAAGTCACGCTCTACCAAGGTATGGGCCTAGAAAGGAGACAGCATATTCAGCATGATGAAAAGTTCATAATGATTATAACACAACTGAGCAAATTAGAACTACACATATAATTGAACCTGATACATTTTAATAAAGTTAACTCTCTAATAAATTATTTGATTTTTATAGCACGAAAATAATATAATCTAAACTAAATCACTAATTAAAGAAAAAAATTATTAAAGGTTCTTTTTCTAGTTTGGATTTGAAACAATAATTATTTTTATATAAAATAATAGTTTTTATAAAATCATTTGTTCAATATTAAAAATTTCAAACATTTTCATTCTGCATTATTTTTAATGATGATATTTTCTTTTCATGAGTGCGAGTGCTATGTGTAAGAATACCTTGTATCTTAATATACAAACAAATTTTATAGTTCTTGAATTCGTTATAATATAACATCTTCTGCTTTGTAACAGCTATTTACACTGAACACAAGATGGTGCCCTTATCCTAGAAGATGGACAAGCGAGTTAACAGAAATAGACATGATATCCCAGAATCTTTTTCAGGTTTAGGAAACCTATGTTTAAAAAACCCCAACTATAATAGTAACAACCCTATCTCTGTTATCCAGCATGTAAATATGTTCTGTTTCTAATACAAATTAGGAAATTGTTACATTATTCATATTTCCAGAAGGTTTCCACCGCTGTATCCAAAAAAGCTTCTCTTTGGTATTTGAAGGTTACTGCTTTCAAAATTCTTAAAAATTGAACCAATGTAGTTGTCTATATTGTCTTACTATAGAAATGTTTTAGAAATGCATGTGCCCATAATCTATACTTTTTAATTTATTAACAAAAAAATGAATATTTTAATCCTGAATAGCCCTAAGGCAGAGAAACAGAAAGTGTATTAATATTTTACAAAGCAACATGAAATAAAAGCAGTCATAATTTATATTTTTAAAAAGTTATGCTGGCTTCACTCAGACAATAAAATAAATAGTCACATGTAAGGCATTCCAGTTCGTACAATAAAATGCCAACATTTGTAAAGCAGTATAGAAATTAAATATTCCATGTTGTTAATAATTATTATACTATTGTGATGTTATTAAATAAGTAACAAAGTACATTATCTCTGTGCTTTAAGCATCATTTTGTTGGGCATTGGAGGATACTCTAGATATAAATTGCAATCATGGATAGGCCAAAATATTTTTACAAGATGGAGATAAAAGCAGATTTATTATGGAACTGGTGTGCTGCCTGACTGTTCCACTTCAGTGCAGTGCTTTCCTCAGTGTATTTCTCACTGTTTCTCAGCACCATCCACAGTTAGTGCAACTCCTTTTCTTCCAGGGTGTGAACTAGCTCTGAGCAAGCCAGCCCGGGTGTCTATGCAGTACTTCATTGAACCGTGTGGATTTACCCTTTGAGCCTCTTTCAAGGCAGGGATTTCAGGCCAGGACTGGATAATCTTAGACAAATGCCCTACCCTACTTGTTATTTTTAGGCTTATCTCTCTCCCTCCTTTCCCCCTTTCCTTTCTTGTCATAACATTTTTGAAAGGTCTTGCTTCCTCCTAAGGGTGAATGGGAAAATTCTGAAATCTTAACAATGGTTAGATGTGAGAAACATTTTACACTGAAGTCGTTAGACATTTCACACCTACTCCTCCTCTACTCAAGATAGCTCATTGCATCATGCTCTGCACATGAATTCTTTAAGTACAGCTCATTTGGCTTTTCCCATTGTTCTTTAATGAAAAATAGGGCTTTCTTTCCTCCACAAGAGAAGGAAAAATTAAATTCTTCAAATGTTCCTTGAATCACCATTGAAACAGAGGAAGAAGTTTTTTATCTGTCTCTTCAAGGAAAAACATCATTTGCTGAGGGACACTTTCACTTGCTGTATTAAGATTATAAAACTATTAAGATTGTTTCAGTACTGTACACTACAAGGATATTACCTAAATTAAAATTATTATCTTTTCATTTGCTACTAATGAAAAAAATGCTTATTAAAATACAGCTATTAGAAACTTGAAAATGAGCTGTTCTTAATACTGAATGTTTTCTCAGTCACCTTTAGACAGCTTTGTGCAAGATAAATATAACTTTTATGGATAGTTAATGCCATATACAGATCAATAATCTGGTCTTTAAAAAACACCTATATGTGGTTTCACATTTTGTTGTTTGGGATTTTTTTGATATAAAAACTCACCAGAGAATGGCAGCTCAGGGGCACGTGCTCAGAGCTCCAGCCTCTGTTCAGTTCATACACTCTGGGCACCACAAACAATTATTTTGTTCAGGGTCAGGGAGTCACTAGGATGCTAAGCCAGTGAGGTTTTTTTTCAATAAAGATAGCAGCAAATAGCACAGAGGAGAAGAAAATTCACAGATGAGTGCTCACCAGTAAGGAAGCAATCCCACTGGTTTCTTTTTAAAATATTAGTGTGAAAGCAGAGAGCAAAACCAGCAAAGCTGCAATCTGTTTACATTCCTAAATCCTTGCAAAGGGAAACTGCCTCTTCACATGTTGCACTTAACACCTTGCTGTTCCATTTTTCAGTACTTCCCTCAGCTTTACCTCAAAAAACACAGCCCCTAGCACTGCATACCTGCAGCCGCTTTTCCCCATTAAAGAACTGCCCATGCTGGGTGATCACCTTCAGGTCTGTAAACAAGGACTTGAGTGCTGTTACTTGATCAAACTGCACAATACTGTTCTAAACACAGCCTTAGATTTCTATCCAAATATGGGTCTTGTAAATAAAAATAAAATAAGAATGATAGAACTTGTGCTCCATTAGGAAAGTCTCATGTGACACGGCTCTAAAAACTTACTTATAGCTCTAAAAAGACTTATAGCTCAAAGGGACAACAAATAAGAGAAGGAATGAAGTTTTTCCGCTCTGGGGTTTCTGGTGCAGGGTTATGGGTGCAGAAGGAAGCCATGCCACCAAAGAGCAGTCAGAGGTGAGAAAGTGAACATCTTGTCTGCTGTGCATACAGAGGATTTTTGTCTTATCCCATATGCCCTGGTTCTACATATCTGCTTTTAGGCTAAAGCGTAGGTGTGTCTGTTGAGGAGCAGCTCTTTGAAGAAGCTGTAGGTGTAGCATGTCTGTCATTAATCAGGCTGGAGATCACTCTTCAATCATGGAAAATGAAATGAACAGTTAGTCAGTGGGTGAGAAAAACAAAGACTCATTTTTCAAGTCTTCTTACCAGATGAACAGACAACTTTTGNCTTATATTAATTTATTAGATATTTAAAATCTAGTGCAGACTAACTCCCATGCACAAAAATATGATTGTGCTTGGAAGATATCTTAAAGATTAAAAAAGGTAAGGACATAAGGAGACAAACCCCACAACGACAGTTGGAATAGCTAATAATGCTGATAATGAAATATCAGATCATCAGAACAAATTATCACCCATTAAGAATTAATCGGTTATTAAGTGTTACTTAAGAGCTCAACTACTATTTTAACGATGATGAGAATCATTCCTGATTTCCTGGTGCAGGAAGTTTAACAACCTCATGCATTGTATGCCTTTCCTTAAGACATATTTATAGCACTGCTGCTCTAAAAAAACATCACTGCGAGAGGTTTGGAAACTTGTAAGATCACTTTTTAGATGCCAACAAAAAATGCCTACATATTTTAAATGGATTTGGAGCACAGTTATGGAACCATATGAAAATAATCATATAAGAAATCTCTTCAATATTTCTCTGTTCTGCACAAATGTCAAGTCCCCAGAAAATGGCTTTGTAACAAGAATTAACACTGAACAACTTGCACTGAAAGAAAACAGTGCTCAAGCTTAGTAGCTTTTTTCCATAAACTACCACTTCCAGTATGCAGAGCTTTGTGTAAGGGAAAACTCACAGTCTCAGCAGCCTAACTCCACACTAAGGAGAGGAACTTGGGGAGCAACAGATCACAACACCTCCTGGTCATTCCCACAGGAACAGTAAATACAGGAATTCCACTTGGTCACTCTTTCCCGTGCACATTACTGGAATATAAATGTCATCTTCTATTTTGTTCCCTTCTCAGCTCTATATGAACAAAATAGATCTTTTTTCTTCTTTCTTTGTCCCTGAATAGTCACACAGGTGTCTGTTCTGTGATGCACATCTCCCTGAATGAGGTCTGACGTTCCTTCTCTTCCATGCAGATGATCTAATTATTCCCACACACTGCTGAAAGCCGTTGCAGTTTACATGCCATGAGCTGTGTCTCAGTGACATCTGTTCTAGCTGACTCCTGACAGCCAGCACCAGTATGTGGCATAGGGCAGCACTTATGGACAACTGACAAGACACAGAAAGTACCATCTGCATCACCTTTAAATCTTTAAAGTCAATTCCCTGCATGAAAATCACAGATGCAGTTTCTTCTACTATTTATGAGCAGGCTGTGTAAACATATTTAAAATTACTATTTAGCCTGTTAATAAATTTTGAGCTTTTAGTGAGCAATGACTCTTAAGAGTAAATTTACAGAAAGCACATCATGTTAGTATTTTGAATTTCCCAGTCAGAATACTATTCAGTATAAACTATCATCTGCTTACAAGAAAAGAGTAGCTCATAAGATGTAGCATGTCAGGTAAATATATTAGGAATACTGTAAGAGAAAAAAAATCCCACATTTTTCCTTATTATCCTTTAAAATATGAGAGCTTTGCAAACATACACTTATTCAAACCTTCATTTCAAGTTAGTCATCATAGTGCTTCACTCTCCAGTTCTTTATATTCTGTGAACCTCCAGTGTCTATGCAGTTGTTTCTAAGGTAACAGATCAAGATGCCTTGTGAAAAAAAAATGAATCAGATCTTGAATATTCAAGACATCTCCAGTTGCAGAAATGAGAAAAGGGCAGCATCATCTCAACCAAGGGTTCTCAGTGTCTTTTAGACCCCAGCCTGATTTGCAGATAAGAAAAATATAATACACCTTAAGGCTGCAAGTGTGAGAGTACGGTGGCACATGTAGTTTCAGGCATGTAAACTGTCAGAAATTTTTAATCAGAGCCATAATTAGGGAATTATGGAGGCTGTTCTCAACCGAGACTTGTTGCCTCATTGCAGGGCACACACACACAGAATACAGATGAAGAATGTATTTGGTAGGTTGAGCCTTCATTCCAACCACTGACAGTTGCAAAGAAATCTTTGTCAGACGCACAGTGCACAAACCGAAAACCACATTAAAAATTAACATGAACCAGCATGCGAAAATAAATTCACCTTTCTCAAAAGGCCAAATATGTGTTATTCTCATCAAAGAAAACAAAGTGATATCTTTCACAGGTCTTTCACAGGATTATCTGGGTCAATCATTTTCAGTGAATGGAATTACTGGGTTTTGTTGATGGATTTTTGTGATTGGATTGATTGCTTTCTTAAACAGCCTAGAACTACGTTTTGTCTCTTTCAAAGGCTGTTTTGATTTTTTTCCAAGTCCAGAATTCATATAAAAATATAAATGCAAGTAAGGTGCATAAAGAGAACATTAACCAAAGTATAAAAGGCTTTCAGAAAGCTTTTGTTGCTACAAATAACCCCTAAACTCTTTGCTTAACAATATCTGACATACATGTTCATTGATATATGCACACACACACTACCTGTGATAAAATAATCATAAGATATTTTTCAAATGCATATCATAATAAGATCTAAAAATCAAATTCATAGAAAATGATCAGACTTGATAAAAACCTTCAGAGCTGTATTATTTTCCATGTTGTGTAAGGAAAAACTTACATGGTAGCTTGGGGATCAGACAAAAGTCAATTATATGAATGGATAGGTCATGACCACTTGTACTTGTTTTCCTAGTTTTCAGTTCTGTGGTCTGTCTATTCCATTACAAATTATTGCTCACTACAAACGCTTGGAACAAAAACTGTTCGGAATATTTGCATAGCTTGTTTGGCAACATAACTCAGTGACTTCTCTGCATGTAGAAAATATTAACAGATTTTGGGACTTGTATCATTTAACAAACTGAACAGCAGATGCATTGATTAGGGTCTTACGTTCTTGGAAGGATGTGAAGAGCATCTGGAATCGGCTGTTTCGACTGCCTTCATCTGCCCACATGCGGATTACACCCAGACCTGTCCTCAGCATTACATCATTAGCAACAGTGCTGCAAAACTTTGCCTTCAAATCCTCCACGGAGCTGCTTCCATCATAGACTGCTACAAAATTCCTTTTGCATTCGTTGGAATTCTGCATCTCGTAGTCCAAGAATCGTAAATAGATCTACGAATCAAACAGCAAAGACAACATGTACAGACATTTGAGAATGACTGAAAAAACATAAAGCAACTTTGCTCTACATTGTAGGAGAAAGAATACACACTATCCCCATCATAATAATTTTTCTGGAGCTGGTGATCCATAGAGCACTTCCTTGGAAGGCCATTAACATGCAAACTGAGCACTATTTGTACTTCCTGGTATTTTGTCATGCTTCCAAGTATATTCTCTCAAATGATCTAGATATTTCTTTGTTCTTATTCACAGTAAGGTCCTAATTTCCAAATATATAGCTTTTTTTTCAGAAGTATGTACAATGGTTCTTTGAGCTCAAGGACAGATAAGCTAGAAATTTCTTCCTTCACTGCTTGGAACAATATTGTTCTATTACATGACTGACATGTGAAATAATAAGGCAAATCATTGTTGCTCCCTCCCCAGAGTAAATGTGTCATCTTTATATGTCTCTGCTACCCTGATTCAGGAAGTGAGAATCCGAGAGCCAGGCAGAATGCAATCATTAATATTTTTATGATCAAGGATCTGGCCACCATCACAGCTCTTCTAAACAAAGCATTATGGTATACATTTTCATAATTTAACAGGCTTGAAATCAAGCATATTTTGTGCAAACTCCTGGAAACTTATGTCTCTTGCATACAAGCTAAATTGTCTCATAAAGTAATAGATATATTGCCCTTTGAAAAGAACTCTTTAAATCTACCTAGAAAGAAGCAGGGATGAAGATAAAAGGCTATTATTGATATTCAAATGTATATGGACTTTAATAGGGAAAACCACCAATTTTAAAAGCAATTGATTATACAAGCAACATCAAATATTCCATTCACAGAGAAGGCAAGTGCTACTTTCAATAGAAACATAACACAGAATTAAACTGCCAAGGGTACCCATGAGACTTCAGGAGAATGATACGGAAAGGTGAATTAGGACAGAAATTGTATAAAAAGGCAGTTAACATACCCAGCATATATCTGTATGCATCTTCACTTAAAAAAATAACTAAAAAAGAAACTCCACTGTATTAGACATCAAATATACTTATTTCCAAACAATTTTATTGACTACAGGTATTTTTTTATATGCACAGAACAAATGCTTAATAAGCTTCTCTGCATTTGCAAAAAGTACATAAGCAGTGCATATCCTAGTAGCAACAAGGCTCATAATTTCACCTCATTAATATATTAAAGCTCTTATGGTTTGAGAATTATGTTCTCTTAAGCAGTCTGTCACTGTTTAATAATAGCTCAGATTTTTTTAATGGGCCTTTTCAGGTAGTGTATTATGGTATATTTTCATTCCTTGTTATACTTTGCATAATTGTCCTTCTGAAAAGAGTATTTGTGAAAAATTTTTACTACCAGATGAAATTAGGTATACTAAAGGCAAATCTTTTTTCTAATGTTATTCGTACAGTAACCCTTACTCATATTCCTTCATTTCCATCTTTCTGAAGAGTTCAGAGGAATCTACTTCAATTAAATTGCAGCTAAGTGTATTTTACTTTCGCCATGTATCCTGGGGTTTACATACTATAAATGAAGGAATATGCTTGTATTGGTCTCTACAAAATGAAACAGCTAACAGAAATACACAAAGACATATTCAGATGGAGATATATCAAGGTATAGTTTTTTTTATAGTGTTTCTCACTTCATTTACTGGTTTTTAAGTAAAACAGCAAAATGATACACACTATTGTGCTGACAGAGAAAGGTCGCACATGAGGGAGGGAGGGATGGGAAGAGGCAGAGCCATGATACAAACACCCAGCAACTGTGTCCCAGTCGGGACACACCAGAGAGCTGCTTCTGTGTCCCTGACACCAGATCCTCCTGCTCAAGCAAGGGTGTAACAGTCACTGTGCAACCCTGGCACCCAGCCTCTCCTGGGAAGCTGCTGAGACAGTCCATAGTCCTTCTCGGCATAATTTAGGGAATTAAATGTGCCTCTTGGTTTTCTTTTCTCAGTTAACAGGAGCAGTCCACTTCAGACAGGTGCCTCAGTGCTTGCCAGCCTTGTCACAGGTAATGCAATGAAATTCTCCAGCAGCTGATTATATGCAATATTGCATACATATGACTCTTTCCCAGGAAGAGAAGCATGTCATGTAGATGGCTCACAGAAAACAAAAGGCTTGCAACATGCTGTTGTCATGAATCATTGCTTGTACTCTCTATGTATGCCTATCATATGTACACCATTTATATTTATATGCCATATACATACATACATATATGTACAATAGACTACAAAGACACAGTGCAATGTGTCACATTACATTTTTATCTATTCCCCTCTTCAGGAAAGCTCATATTTGCTCCAGAAAAAGATTACATTAATCTGATGGCAGAACAATAGCAAAACTATACCCACTGGGTGAAAGACCTCTCACACTTGTTTACATGTTCTCTATTTCTATCCTGCTGCCTTTTATATATGCATTTATATGTACAAGTGTATGTGCATATACACATATATAAGCACATGTATTTCTTATGAATGGTATCCCATTTCAGTATGGAGATGTAATTTTTATGAGTTTTCATTCTTCCAAGAAACGGGTGTTAATCCTCACTGTGGTTACAAAACAGCTCTCCCAGCAATTTCCAGCATTCATCAATTATTCCTGATCTGTTCAAACACACTGTTCATATAGCAGTACAGACAAAATCTTATTTCTACGGGCTTATCTTTTGACATTCTCTAGTTTCTGGAGGCACACTAGCCTTATAAAATAGTAAAATATTTCTTAGAGTAGCAGTCATAAATACTGAAAAGGAATCAAGAGAATAATAACTCAGCATTTTGCTTGGTCTTTCAAGGAAGAAGCCAACACCTTCCGTCCTTCCCAAATCTGAATTCTGTTGTCAGTCGTACCAGTTCATTCCTCTGTGTGAGGAATTCAGTCAACACCATAACACATATAGACCTGATAGGTAGTGGAACCACTGGAAAGAAATATTTGACTTAAAAATCTATGTTTATCCTTTAGAAGAAAGATGCCAGTTTCTCCAGTGGCATGAATTAGAGAAAAAAAAGTTCCTGATATTTTGAGGTGAGTTGGAGCTTTATTCTCACAACTGCCTTTGGAGATGACTTCTCCCAGGACTTTATATAAAATATTGAGGACTTGATACAACACACCCTGAAATCAGGGGGTATCTTTCAATCTACTTATTCAAATCAGACCTTTGGCTTAAGACTGCAGTGCATTTTTAAAAACTGGAAACTGATTACACAAACTGACAACCTGATATTGGATCAGATTTTATTTTAAAGAGCTGGAATAATTTAATTGCATCTACACACCTCTGCCAACTTTTATGGTTTTATTGCTATATATTTGCCATTGTTCCTGTCACTGGCTTTAAGACCCAATCCGGCAGAAGAAAATGACTAATAAATTGAGTTCCCCAGGGAAAGAATAAAACTGATTATATGACAAACTCTTATCTAAGGCAAAATGTTCCCTATACATAGCTTTTTTAAATCAGTGGCAATATTGTCATTTCTTTCACTGATATTGGATGTCACTAAAACAAATTCATCAGAAAGTAAGAGAAAAATTACCCATATTACTGGTTATTTTGTTTACAGAAACCTTAGCCATTACTTCTACCAGCAGTAGATAAGAAACTTTGTTCCCCTGAGAGAAAACAAATGAACTAAAGAAGTGGTCACAGAATCAAACACCACCATCTGCCTTCATTAAGCATTTTTTCATTGATGCCAATAGGAGCTTTTGGAATGAACATTTCCACAGATACTGACACATTATATTAGCATAATCGAGGCATTCTTGCTGAAGAGAACATCTTGTTGGAAAGGAGAAGCATAACTGCCGTATCTTCTTCTTTCACATTTTTGTTGCAAAGTTTTAATAAGACACTTTCATCAAATCATCAGCTGCACATTACTTTGAAGAGTGGGCTGCTCAAGTATTAGATTTACTGAGTTTTGAGATATTACTGCAAATGCCAATGTCATTAGCAACAAAACTGATAAAGCCTCACTGCAACTGTGGCATATGTAATTTACACTCAGTCACATTACATTTTAAATAATTCTCTTGTCACCTTTAAGGTTTGTATTGCCACCATAAATAATAATTAAAAAGGGAGATGCTGGTAAGTTTTACTATTTCTTTTAATTTAAATTTGAAAACAACAGAAATCTCTGACTGAACATATTAGGAAAAAAACCCAAAATTATTATAAACTATGAATAATATATCATCTCAGTAAAATGGTCAGATTATAATCTCCTCATAGTGAATCACTTTTGATGAGTTCTGCTTTTTAATCAATCACTGAAGGTTAGGGATGACAACATGATTGATCAGGCCAGTCAGGAAATGCTTCAAACCATATCCCAGCATATCAGACTTAATATATGTGCACAGACACACAGTCCCCTTAAACCAAACCAAACAAAAAGCCATCGTTCAGCTGCTAAAAGTAATTTAGACATAAGAGAAAAACCTCCTCTTCATCCAAGCATAATGTCCAGATTTTACATATTCAGCTTCTGGGTTCAGTCAATTCACTAGTAGGCACACGACTGGGTTAAATTGTCCCATTGCTTCAGTGATCAGTTACAGCGCCTGCTTTATTCTGCATCTTTTTCAGCTCTATGTGATTAACAAAGTACTTTCAAGATGATATCTCCAGTATTTAGGCCTGAGAAACCCAGTTTTTTAAAGCAGATTGTGCAACACTAATTAATCCCCTTCAAGGCAACTGGACACCAAGGACACCCGCCTAAAAAGCATATTCCTAATGATGCTTGAATTTGTCTTCTGAAATGGTCCGATGTCTTGCTTGGATGTTGAAATTTTTTTCAGTCAACATTACTTCAATGCAGAAGTGTTGACAACACATGTTCTCTTTGGATTTTGTTTGTTATTTGGGGGGCTTTTTCTACATTTTTGGCCCTTCTGTTACTAGTCTGGGACCATGTTGTGCAAACAGAGAGCTCGATACCTCATATTTTCTTCTCTTCTGGAGTATGGGGAATACTGTCTGTCAAAGATGACAACTTTATATGGTACTTCTAAGACCCTGTGATTCACAGCAAAGGCTCACATATCAGAACCATTTTTATAGACAAGTGAAGCTCTTTGGATTTATTTGCTTTGTCCTATTTGTTTCTTCAAACTTCTGTGACTGTCCAATAGTTGACACTTACTCTGTCAAGTCATCCTCATTTTTCTCTAGTACAGTGCAAAAATGCTCACAAGTGAGCAACATTTACATCTCCTTGGTGCTGTTCTGCTTTTTAACACTGAAAACTGGAGATCGAATCCTGATTCTGCTGTTCTCTTTGGCAGACATTTTATTACTTTCTTCAGTAGCTTTTTAAAATTACATTTCTTAATAGCCACTTGGTTTGAGGATGCTGGGGTTAGTTATATTTCTATACCTGAATGGAACAGATTCATGATAACTTAAAAGTGGGGTTTTTGAAAATGCTACTCTGGCATGTACATTGACATGCCTTCATAGCAGAGATTCTATATACATGATTCCAACTGTTGCCTTTCTCTGGGCTTGAAATTAAAAGCCAAACACTGTTAGAGGGGGAAAAAGGGTTTTACCTCGATATTTATTTAAGAATCCTCAGGGGCACCACATCCAGGCAGAATGCACCGAAATGCACCCCAGAATGCACCCAGAAAATGCACCCACACGATGATTCGTGTATACAGTTATAGACCTTGCAAACTAGCATATCTATCAAGGATTCCCCAATGAGAGGCTCAAGAGAAGCCTCCCTCTCCTGAGGAACCTTCCCCCTGGATGGGCCTATCTTGATTTATAGAATGTGTTCTGGAGAGGACCTTGGTGTCTGAAGCTTTCTGACCCCCAACTACGAGGCCTCCAAGATGTTCAGTCTCTTGGCTTAACATAACTTTAGGTCTAAGCTAGTTATCAGACTTGGGGAACTACAAATATGTGGGCTAGAAGCACTAAGGATACATAAAAGCTGTATAAAAAGGTATATAAAAGGATGTATAAGAGGGGTACATATAAAAAGTGAAAACTCATCATGGCATCATAACCATCTAGTTTTCTTGCACCTTCATCTCAGAAAACTGTTTCACATAAGGTATTTTAATAGCTTAACATAGGTAAACAGTATTTTATACTAGTTTAAACATAACTTTTTTCACCTTGTTCCATATATACATATGTTGGGCTTCTTAAAATTCATAATATTATCTGCATTATCTTTATGTTAGTAAGCTTCACAGCTTCTTCAGAGATGGAGCTCATCTGAAGCTTGCAAAACTGTCTCTGGCTGTTAGGTTATTCAGCCTTTAAATTTTATTTTTCTCTAACATTTCAGGAACCACCACTCAAATGGCTCCTATTAAATTTTAGTGCACTACTTAAAGCTTCTCTTCTACACCTGATTAAAAAGCCTCCAAAAATTAATATATGGTAGTCTGCCCATGCCAACAGCTTAAACTGCTTTTCTTGCAAGTCTCATCTAAGAGCACAAATTTCCACTTCACACAGGAGATCAGAAAATGTTTTTGTTTAGTCAGATCAGTTTAAACAGACTCACTCGTGGTTCTGCAATTTACTTCACCTCATGTTTCCTCTTAGACACCTCATGTCTGGGAAATGCACGTGCAACCACCCAGTCTCTCTCCAGACTACACTCGATATGAAGGCAGGCACCTGGAATCAAAGGGTCATCTCTCCATTTGGTCAGGAGCATGCCAGGTAGCAGTACTAACCCTTTGTAAACTTACAAGTGTCATGGTCACACTGGGTCACACTGCCCAGCTCCTAGCCTCATTCCTTACCACCCCAGCCTTGTCCATTGCCAAGCTGCTGGCTAGCTTGCGCTTGAGCCGGCCCCACTGCTCAGCCACCACTGCACCCCAGCCACCATGGCCAAGACTGTCCAAGTCTCATCAGTCCTGTCCTGGCACGGTGGCCTCCCTCATTCTAGCCCCCTCCCATGTGCTGTGTTCCCCCTCCCACTGCTCCCCACTGGCTCTGCTTGAAACAGATGCCACCACTCACCACTCACTGGCAGCTCTAAGGATGCTGCCATGATGTGTCAAAACTAAAAACTCATTAATTGACACTTTGGGATTCTCAATCTTTTGTGTTAAGTCTTGTATCCCATAAACTTTGTCCAATACCATTGGGAAAGAGAATTTGGCATCACTTCGCCTAACTACCTTATAACTTCATTTTATTTCTCTTGGTGCAAATAAAGTGGCTACTCCTGCTATTTGTTCAGTCTAAATGTACTTATTGCTTATTCCTCCAGAATAGATTATTTCCACTGGACTACATTCAAATTAATTCCTGCTTTGACGCTGTTTTCTGAGGTGCCCAGAGCTTCCAATAATAGTGTTTTTAATAGCACTGCTTACTGGGGTTTTTTTCCCAGCATAAGAATATAATATTTTTCAATGTTTTATTACTCTTACTGTCACATTCTGCATTTTCTCTACAGATCCTCTCAAAGAACAACCACGACACAAAGATACCTTTCTGGGAAAGTTACCCACAAAAAGGAGAGCCACTTGAGCACAAACATGGTTCTGTCTTCCTGGGGGACCTCTGCTGACCCACCCAATATAGAAAAACACTTGTTGTTGATATTATCCTCCAATACTTCACCCTTAACAGAAAGTAAGAAAACTATAATTCTATTCATTTTCTTATTTTCTATTCCTAAATACAAAATCTTTTCTTATCTACTACTTGTAGCCAATGATATCTCCAAAATTTTTCAAGTCTCTGTGCAATAAGCTTATACACTTCTTTCTCTGGGCTTTGTTCTACACTGAAGAATTTTCAGATGAGGAAGTACCTCCAGAACTTTACTGTTCTGGGTGGGTTAGCATTTTCAGTCAGCAGCTCTCATCTCAATTTTCCATTCTTGCTCTGAATACTAACTGCGGTCACATTCTACATGAAGTGCAGAACCCCCAGTATTACTCTTCTCAAAATTCACAGCTATCTTACTCAGCAGGACCTGACTTTGAATGATTACAAGAAACACAGACTTTTCAACTAGTCGCTTTCACATATACGACTCCAGGTCTGCATATAGATTGAATTCAGACTGCCTTCTGCCCTTAGAGAAAGTTTGAGTTCTGCATGCATTTTCAGATTCATTTTTCTCTGTGTTTATGTGTATGTGTGTGTGTGTGCGTGTGATATAAAGTAGTCAGGGAGGGCTCTATTTTAAGTGTGCGCAACAAATTTTCTGCTCTCTGTCCCCTTCCAGCTCACTGAGGATAGAAGCATTAGACCCAGACTGTCAGTTTGAAGCTCAGGCGTAGAAACCACAGGTACACACTTCCTGGCTGATCTCATTGCTCATATACTGAGCTCAGACTTGGCTTCAGTCTGGAATTGGAAACCAAGGGAAGGACTTGCATCTTTTTTCTGCAGACAGTTTAGATTGGATGAGCTTACGCCAAATGAAATTGCAAGCAAGCCACCTTCTGGCACAGTTTAATTAAGAAACTAAAGATGAAAAAGTCCAACACAAACTCTCGCTGAGATGCTCTTGCCTTTTAGGCATAATTCCCAGTAACAAACTGTGCAGCCCAGAGTATAGGAACATGTGGATTTAAAGATGTCTGTGGAGTTCTCACTGTTCTTAGCAGGAGAACTTGCTTTCAGAGGTGCAAGCTGACATAAATTAAAATGATGTCACTAAATAATTGTACTGAATATGTCATTAATTCAAGGTTAGATAAGGA
This sequence comes from Dryoscopus gambensis, assembly GCA_013389985.1. Lineage (NCBI taxonomy): Eukaryota > Metazoa > Chordata > Aves > Passeriformes > Malaconotidae > Dryoscopus > Dryoscopus gambensis. Next base: position 6,997 of record WEIT01013452.1, on the reverse strand, counting down.
CAAAGGAAGCTGACTGTAAAACATGGACAATAGGTTCCAGCTCAATTGAATAAGACCCATAAACAATCTTACCATAAATCTTACTTCATATAAGTTTCTTAAAAATTTATCCATTTGTTCCTCCTTCCTTAACATCTGTATATTTTTCAGCTTGTCCCAGTATGATGAAACCTTAACTGTATGTGTGTGCATCTATACATGTATATACTTGTCTGTGTGTATATAAATATATCTGTTTGAAAACAAATGCTAAATGTTCAAATGCTAAATTGTACTTACTCCTCAAAGATGGATCCAGGCCTGAAAAATCTTTTTTTTTCTAGCTTGCTGTGAAACCTTTCAACTCCACGCTAGGAAACACTGATTTATATGCTTTTATATTGCTCAATCTCTCCACCCAGATAATTCTGTAAGATGGGAACAGCAGGATCCATCAAGAGATGACCCAGCCCAGCCCTCTGCCTAAAGGTAGGATTATTAATGTTTCTCTCATTTCTCACAGCTTGTTATCTAACCTGCACTTTCAGACTGCTAACAATGCCAGCTGAACCAACTTTCTTAACCAAACATTCATAATCCCCTCCCTGATGTTTGAATTTTTCCTCCTTCATATCTAACCTGAAACTTTCTTTCAGAGTGTGTGAGCCTGAGTGTCCTGGGTTATCTGTATTCTATTACTATCTTCAGGAGCTACTGAAACCAGGTGTAGCAAGGCTCCCTGTCTCCTCCCTCTGGACTATCTTCTGTTAATGGGCCCATCAATGCCTTGCCTCATGACTCACCATCCCACTGTGAGATGCTCCGCCCAGGGGGGAGGAGCCGGGCATTCCCAGGTGGATAAAGTTTGGGGGGGTTGCAACAGAGGACAGAGCCTTTCCCACTGGATTCCCAGAGGACAAGAGCTACACTACCACCATTGGACTTTTTGACGTTTTCTACAAGATCACTGCTTCAACAGAACCACTTCAAAGAGAACTGCAGCTCTCACCTGATCAGACTGCTACCACCACCCTGCCCGGCAGGGTGCCAGGTTACCCTGACTCTGTCAGGTTAAGCCAGTGTTTCTGTATTATTGTTTTGTTTTATACATATATATATATAGATAGATACTAGTAAAAGAACTGTTATTCCTATTCCCCATATCTTCGCCTGAAAGCCCTTGATTTCAAAATTATAATAATTCGGAGGGAAGGGGGTTGCATCTTACATTCCAAGGGAGGCTCCAGCCTTTCCTTAACAGACATCTGTCTTTTCAAACCAAGACACTGAGTTATCTTACAGACGTGGGCATCCCAGAGCATTCCTTCTTCCTTGGAAAAGCCTTTTATTATATTACACTCCTTCACAAAATCCTCTAGATGACAATAAATAACATTCAGTATTACTTCATTTTTCTAAAACTTTCTTGCTGCTCTCACTTCCAGATGCCCTTCACCTAGGATCTGCTTCTTGAAATGCAACACAGCTAAATGCACATATGGAAGTTTATGAAGAATTAATGAACTTTAATTTTTAGTCCTCTACTAATGTGGTAGTGTGGCATTTTTCTGTTACACACTGTATTTACAGTTACATAAATATCCAGTTTGGAGTTTTACATCAGAACTGAAGTATGGATAAATACTACAGGTAGGTAAAATTGGGGTTTTTAGCAGGGGTTTGAATAATATAGAACTTTAGAATTAGATCAAGTAAGATCATCACAATGACATTATCTGATCAACCAATCATAAACTTGAGTTAAGACTATAGGGAAATGTTATTGGCTTATTTAATTGTACTGATTCTAATAAGTAAAATTCTGTGTTTGTCTGTTTTCTTTCTACTAATACCTAAATACATCCTAGAATAGTCTAATTTGGAAGGGACCTATAAAGGTCATCTGGTCCAGCTCCCCTGCCATGAGCAAGGACATCTCCAACTAAACCCAATTGCTCAGAGCCCTGTCCAACCTGACCTTGAATGTTTCCAGGGAGGTCATCAACCACCTCTCTGAGCAACATGATCCAGCATTTCACAACCCTTATTGTAAAAATGTCTTCCTCATAACTAGTCTAAATCTACCATTTTCTAGGTTAAAACACCTTGTCTTACTGCAACTGATAAAAGATTTGCCCCCTTTTTTCTTAGAGGCTCCCCTTAAGTACTGGAAGGCTGCTCTAAGGTCTCCCCAGAGCCTTCTCTTCTCTGAAGTGAACAACCTTTCCTCTCAGCCTTTCCTCACTGGAGAGCTTCTCCATTCCTTTCACTATTTTTGTGGCCCTCCTCTGGACCTGCTCCAACAAGCTCCAACAATGTCTTTTCTATGCTGAGGACCCCAGAACTGGAACGAGCACTTCAGGCAGGGTCTCACCAGAGCAGAGCAGGGGGGCAGAATCCCCTCCCTTGCCCTGCTGGCCACCCTGCTTAGGATGCAGCTCAGGACATATTTGGCTTTCTGGGCTGGGAGTGTACACTGTGAGAGCATGTCCAGCCTCTCATCCACCAGCACCCCCAAGACCTTCTCGGCACGGCTACTCTCCATCTGTTCTTCCCAAAGCTTGTATCAATACTGGGGCTTGCCCTGAATGAATATAAATTGCATATAACATACGGATAATCATTCATCAGTCCAGTCATCTTATATCACTACTTAGTGTAGCAAAATAGGAAGCTCATCTACTTAATTGAAAATCTCTATCAATATTAATTTTATCCAAAAGTAAAAAAAAAAAAATTAAAAGATTAAAGTACATTCTGGAAATAATTTATCTGTAGTCTTTATGAGCCAACACTTCTCCTGAAAATTCCCCAATAGAAAAATGCTGATACTAATGACTTTTTCTCTTCTGGAAACCTTTCCTGAAGAGAACCTTTCAGCATTCCTCCATGTGTTACACTGATGATGAAACAATTACATATTCAGTACAGTCTCCTCACTGAGATTATACAAAAAACCCCTTATCTGTTTAAAGACAGCAGAGAGTAGTGCATATAAATTCTACTTTCTAAAACCTTTCCTGTCCAATAAAAGACAGCTAGAAAAAGTATACTGTGGGGTGTCTTTTACACAGTGAATGAAATTAGGTGGGAGGCATAAAGCTGTTCCTATTGCAAAGAGGAGAGAAGTGGTAGTTAGCCAGCAACAGTTAATGCATATCATAACTGATAAGTTACAGATAAGAGAGAAAATCAAGGGGAATCCAAGAAAAAGTATTTTTAAATTCATTGCAGCCCTCTCATGTTTCTTACAAAGCCCTGGCTTGCTGACTGTGGAGGAAAAGAAATGAGAACACTCTTTTTGTCTGTGTCCCTAAACCAAAGGAACTAAAGACTTCATACAGAGGAACATGAATTTACCTTGGGTCCATTTTCACAGTTCCCAGATGAGAAACAATGATGACCTTAGGGAGCCAGCAGTGTTCCCTTAGTAGTCTCTATGTTAGGTATTTGAAATATATTGAAAATTAAAATTATAAGATTACTTCCCACTTAAGAAAACACATTGATTCTTTAAAAACATGAGCAAAATTAAAGATGAATTTAAGAAAACTACTTATGGCACAAAAAGCACAATAGCACTGCCCAAATCATCATTTATGGAGAAAGGTGGTTATTTTGGCTGAGATGACAAATTACCCTTCCACAGCAGAAGGAAAAAAATAGTTTACAGTTCAAGCTGTAAAGTTATTAAACGAGATCTGACTGTACTAAGAAATGCACAATATATTAAAAAAGTCAATTTCTTAAATTAAATGGCAAATCAGCAAGTGGATGAAGGACTGACCTTGGATCGGGGTGGTGCTCGGATGTACCATTTACAGTCTACTGCTTCAGTTTCAGAAGCTTTTCCTTCTTTAACAATTTGTACAGATTCCACAATTCCTTCAGGTCCTCCCATCTCAAACTCACAAACTGAATAACAAAACACCAGAAAAAATGAAACCTGAACAGCAAACAAAAATGTTTTCTACAGCAGAATATAAAGGCCTCCAAGTTAGGAAAAAACCCAAAAACAACATACCAACCTGGCAATGGCTTCAAAACGCCAAGGTCCTTAAAATCCGGATCTTAAAAATAGAGAAAGACAAAATTAGTTTTGTTCAGTATCTAGGATGTTATGTCAATATGCTCAAATTTTATAATGCACTTTAGTTATATAATTATACATATATTTCTTGGAAATGAGAAATGTTTCAAAACTATGGCAACACAATAATTATTAATGCAGAAATTATGACATCGTCATACCAAGTTATTTTTCTCTGTTACAAAATCCTGCTTTTCTCTATCCTTCCCTTTCAGAAGGGTACAAAAATATTTCTGCATACATTAGCAAGAGAGAACATCACACACAGCTAACCACATGACATTTTAATACATCAGCCTAATGAAAGAAGATATATTTACAGATCCATTCAGAATCTTTTTGCCTATTTTGCATTTTGCAGAATAACACTCAACTTAACTAGAGAAATCTGAATTTAATTCTGTGTTTATGAATACTCTGCCACCCCTGCTGACCAACAGGAGACACTTTCTTTGTCAGAAGCATCTATTTGGTCTTACTGGAAAAATAATTCCATAAGAATTACCATTAGAGGTTATTGTGCTAACAAGGTGATGTCTAATACATGTGCTATTTTCCATCAGATAAACATGATTGTATTTACTGTCTGAGAGGGCTTGTATCATGTTTTTATAGTCAGGTGTAATACAGACATGAAATCAGTTGGGTCTTAGACCTATTCTACAATAGACAACAATGAACAGACAAATCATCATTTCACAAAATGTGGCTCAGTTTGAAGATACTGTCCAAAACCAGAAATATGAGAGATTAAAACATTTCAGGAAAGGATTTCTTAGAATAGACTGGTCTTGTCTGGGAAATTTTTATCACTTGCACTGCTTTTCTACCTAAAATTAATTTTGTGCCCTTTTTTCTCATTTACTTATGGAACTGATCTTCTTGTTTCAGAATTGGGTCACTGTAGAAAGAGCTATAAATGAAAAAAAGAAGACAAACTTTGGAAGAAGGAGATGTATCAAATGAAAAAAAAATTAAACTCACAACCAACCCACCAAATCTGCTGTTTCCCTGTAGCCTTAGTCACTTAAGAACAGTAAGAATCATAACCAGATAATATAACAAAATAGTCTAGTGCTGTACAAGCAAGATCAGCCACTTTAACCTAAACAATCAAAAGATGTTGACTTCAAAAACTGGAGTTGTAAAATCGCTTTTTAAATTGCCCTTCTATAACCAGGCTGCTGTTCTTCCCAAATTTCTTTTACAGTTGCACAACATAAATAATGAGTAAATACTCATGAACTTACAGGACTGCAAATATAGCTGAGTAGGAAATTAGTATTCATTGTTAAGGATTTTTATAGATCAGTAAATAGATATTATTACCAACAACACTAAATGTAATCAAATATTTCACTTAATGTACTTGGATGCTGATGTCTATCTCTGAAAGTGAGATACTTAAAGGAAATCTACTTTTACTTGTGGTTCAAATTAACATCCCAACTTTATCTCATGTAACCATTGTATTTCTTCCTTTTTCTGAGTTTGCAAGGATCACTCTGATTTATTGAAAACACTCCACCACATTAGTAAAGTACAGAGGAGAAAACAAGGCAAAAAGGGTCCTGCCACGATTTTCCCCACAGGAAAGGGTTTTCATGTAAAGCAATGCTAGTAGCAAGAATCCAGGCTGAAATACAATCTAGACCATACAACTTGACCTGCAAAACAACTCTGANAGATCAGCCACTTTAACCTAAACAATCAAAAGATGTTGACTTCAAAAACTGGAGTTGTAAAATCGCTTTTTAAATTGCCCTTCTATAACCAGGCTGCTGTTCTTCCCAAATTTCTTTTACAGTTGCACAACATAAATAATGAGTAAATACTCATGAACTTACAGGACTGCAAATATAGCTGAGTAGGAAATTAGTATTCATTGTTAAGGATTTTTATAGATCAGTAAATAGATATTATTACCAACAACACTAAATGTAATCAAATATTTCACTTAATGTACTTGGATGCTGATGTCTATCTCTGAAAGTGAGATACTTAAAGGAAATCTACTTTTACTTGTGGTTCAAATTAACATCCCAACTTTATCTCATGTAACCATTGTATTTCTTCCTTTTTCTGAGTTTGCAAGGATCACTCTGATTTATTGAAAACACTCCACCACATTAGTAAAGTACAGAGGAGAAAACAAGGCAAAAAGGGTCCTGCCACGATTTTCCCCACAGGAAAGGGTTTTCATGTAAAGCAATGCTAGTAGCAAGAATCCAGGCTGAAATACAATCTAGACCATACAACTTGACCTGCAAAACAACTCTGAAAGTATCTTCTCATTTAACAATACAGCAACGTTGATAACAATGCACACAGAAATGCAGAATCCATTAATATTCTAGAAATATTGTAGATGTGCTCAGTTTTAAAAAATAAATTTTTGCAAGTTTTCAACATTTCAAGAGTGAAAGGGAGATAAAATCTACCACACCTGAGGTGATAATCCTTCATTAAATATTGCTATTATACCAATGCTACTATAATAAAAACAAAATCTGTAAATAAGGTATTATCAGAGATGCTTAAAATTCAACCATGTTTAAGCAACATATTCAACCATATTTACCTAGCAAATATTTGCTTTTTAAATAGTCTTCTATTAAATAGATTAGGTTTTAGTAGCTCTTCTGTATGCAATTCAATCAAATTGTTATTCTCATTCTGGCTGGGTCAAAACATTAATGTTATATAAACATGACTGGCTAGATCTTCCAATAGACAGATGAAAATCATGTTCCTGTGAGGAAAACACACAAGACTGGAAAGTTTTTCTGTGAAAAATAAGATGGATCACCCATAAGGAGAGAGAAAATGGGAGGCAAAATATGGAGCAATATGGAGCTGCTAGAGACAGTCCAACAAAGGGTCATTAATATTTTTAAGGGGCATATGAGGAAAGGCTGATAGAGTTGG